>JBBPUO010000067.1:58939-81001 GCA_038094755.1 Caloboletus firmus | reverse complement strand
TGCGAGCGCAGCTGACCTACGCGATGAGGTAAAATACCAGAGGCCTCGCGAAAAATTTTTGGGGCCACCCAATATGTACTTACTTATCAATACCTATTCGTGATGGCATGCTCAGCTGGGTTTATCGCATAAATCCAATTGCGTGATATCAAGTTACCGGTGAGTGCTGGCGAACACGATGGATGGAAGATCCGGAGGCCGTGACCACACTTGCGGAAGTTTCCGGAGACCATGGCCGTTCGTAGCGTGGCGTTCACGAGTCTGCCTGCAGGGAACCCCTGGGTGGGAGGATGACCCGTGAGCATTCGTGGACACTATGGACACGAGGAGTAGCTGGGGTAATGGGGAGTGGAGCATAGCACGGAAGAATGGACACGTGCACGAGAGTATCACCCCTGCCAACACCATCTATGATCTATCTCGTCGGACCTCCGGACCTCAAGGGGCCTCATGGGCAACATGGTAGATCTGCTGCACCTTTCCACACACCCGTCCTTTGCGGGGTGGCTGGAGTGGGTCCCTGTTGATGTAACAAAATAGTTGCGATATCGATAAGAGACTCACCCGCGGTTGTGGATCGGGTTCAATCGGGGGTCGAGTGGTGGGAGTGTCGTTTGGACTTGAATTTGAGGAGCATTGACAACCTCGACTCAGTCAACATTAATTGAATTATTTAATAGGTTTGCTCGAGACGCTGGTACTGTGATTATTACCTAGCCATTGCCATAAGATGGAGCCCGAGAGAGCACACGGGTATGAGATTGGCAATATTAATGGTCAGTGGTACCACTCCCGGCAGCACTACCCGGAGCTCGATTGCATATAACGCAGATCAACAAGGCATTCCATTTCGAAGGGACTTCTGACAAGACTCGGACACGCGTGTCAGTCATATCGGAGTGTACGACCAGTAGTAAGCGGGCCTCGTGCATCGGGAACATTCGTGTCATTGTATCCGCCGGACAACGTTGTCCAGATGCAAAAAAAAATCTTGCTCACGGTCGGGCGTCTCAAAGGGGTAGCTAAAGGTAGAACAAGGCTCCAAGAACGTTGTGATGACTACCAAGATTATCAGGCAGACGTGTGTACGGGTCAGATTAGAGTTTATCTCAAGGACGCGAGGCGGGGGGTTGCCTAAACCGTCGCCAACAAACGATTGACCAAATGGGCAAGAAAGCAGACCCCCTGGACGGCCATGTCTTCAACATATCTTTGTGCTACAATTGGCGCCTTGACGAGTATAAGAACTTTCATCGTCCCCGGTAACGTCTCAGACTCACAGCCTGTTTCAAAGCGCGTTTACGGAACAACATCCTCAGCAACTTTTTTCTCCTACTCCATTAGACCATTTCCCATACTCCTCTTTCAATAAGTTCTGTAATGTTCCAGCTTCGCCCCGCCCACCCCATCCAGACAAAAGCCATCTGGGACTCTGAAGACGTGTCCTCTGCATCGGCATCTGCTATGTACTCCGCTCAGCAATCCTACCCCACCAACGTTCAGCTCCCCCGCACACTCCAGCGGCCGCCTTACGCCGAAATACCTGCCCAGAATATTGCAGCGGTCGCACCAGAACTGGTCGGCGTGGCCATCGAGTATGTTCGCCGTGGGTTGCGCGTTCAAGCCAACCAGTGAGTACCCTATATCTACTCATGATTCTCATTGCTCACGATTTTGTAGGATGCTGGCTGGTATATCGGCGCTTTCGCCGTCCCATCTACCATCTTCGATGCCGCGGTCGCAGCTTCATCAAACGCGATCCCTCACCATTCCGCTCCGTGCAACCTCTCATGTGCCATCCTTCCCAACGCATGTCCTGGCTCTCTCTAGATCATCTTCCCAGGACTCTTCTGTACTCCTCGTCCCCACCCACGCGGTTGTCCTCGCGTCTCAATGTGCATCCCTCCCTCGCTTACCCCCTTCTATTGTGTCGGGGCATCCAAATGCCACAGTCAGCGTCACCCTGCCCATCCTCCCACTCTCGGTGCCCTCACCCGCCGCATTTGCGCCACTGCACACGTTTTTGTATACGCACTCTGTTTCTCGATTGCTTTCCACACTCATCCCAGCGATCCCCTCAGCCTTCCTCTCGACGCTCACATCCTCTCAGGCTGTAAGGGGCACGCTTTCTTCCGGCCCCGCATTGCACTCGCTTTCGGCACACCTTCTCTCTTCGGCACCCGGAATGGGTGCGCTTACCAACGTCTCGCAGAATATCGCTGCTGTGTGGCGTAACGCTGTCGCTCTCGGCGTACATGATCCTGAACTCTGGGATTGTCTCGATCTCGCATGGGAAATTGTACTGGGTGCGATGAATCTTGGTGCTGGTGCACACTAAAACGTGACGCGCTGGCGCGACGGACCCGTCAATCTTACTAAAACGGACTCATCTATCAAATGTCCCTCGTCATATTTTTCGAGGGGTTTCCCACCATCATCTCTTTCTCATTTGCACCATCACAACACACATTTCACAATGGCTTCGGAATCTGTATCTCTTAACACTTCTTTCAATCTTCTACAGATCACCTATGGTTGTATGAATGTCTCTGTCTCTGATACCCTTTACTCTACCTCGAGTTAATAGCTTCGGAAACATGTATCTATTACATCCCGCAAAGGCAACAAAATTTCGTTTCCGTCTGATCGTTTGACATGCAGCACATAAACTAGCCTCCTAGTTGAACTCCCCCTTTGTGTTCTGTTGGGATGATCACATATGTAACTCGGGTATCAATAACAACCGCATCAACGCGCCTCAGCGCTTCCAGAAACGTACGTTGCCTTGAATGTCATCACACGGTTACAGTATAAACTTTAAGTATGGTAAACACTTTTTTCCCCCAGAAAATGACATCCAAGTGGCTGAAAAGTTAATTTCTAACGTGATGATAACCCATTCTCGGAATGTGGTGGTGGTCCGCAGACTTTTCAGCACACCGGTGGACTTTGAATATGCCTCTCCGACTGGAACTGCCGCTTGTGGTTTATTGCGACTACTCAATATTGGTCTCGCCGGGAAGTGAACGAACAGTGTTAAGGTTCTATGAAACCGACAGGTTGGGGGCTTGAGCAGACGGCGGCGATTGTGTAACAAGACGAGCTCGTCCTGAGTGTTTCCCAAATCCAAACTCCGAGCGTCTCAAATTCCCAACAAAGTGCAAAAAGTAATACAAGTCATGTTCCGAAATTAACGGGTTGTAAGTATTGCGCGCTGCGCCAAAGCAAAGAGAGAGAAAGACAAGCAGAATTTTGATTTTATAGGCTCAAGGGCGCGCCGTTGACTCTCAGAACCATTTCAGTCATCTTTCAACGCCTGTGTCAATGTCGTTGCGGACCATTGGGGTTTCACCCCACTACGTCAGTCAGGAAATCCCTGAAGGGCCCCAAGGCAGATGGCCTCTACACAAACTTTATATGAAAAACTGAATCTTGTAACCGAGTCGCCGATGCGGCAATGGTTTGATTGGAAACCCGGGTGCATTCCAGGTCGACAACCGATCAAGGTCGCGAGGGTCCTGAAGATATCGGCTCGTTCACTGGAACGGCAATCTCTAGAGGGATGGCTCAAATGAACAAGATCAAGTTGCTCCCTTCATGGGGTTATGGCCCATATGCGGCGCGTTCGCGTGAACGAGAAGTGACGGCAAGGAATCTTGGAGGGGCCCTATGATAACTAGGTATGATCAAGTTCTCGTCCATCGACAGAACAGTCACGGTGAGCCAGGTCTCGGACAGCTTGTGAATCATGCAGACGTTGCTGCTGGATTTGCTTGGCTGTCGATGGCGTGTTGCGTGACAGAACTAATTCCAGCCGACGTCAATGCAGTCGGAGCGCAGGCGTTGGAATGTGGCGAGCTTGACACCAGGGTATAGTAGTTATGTGGCAGACTCTGATTCAGAGTCACAGTGAGTGCGGTGTCTTCCGTCAATCACTAGGAAACTCGGAAAGTGCATTCCGAGCTTACACATCTCACTCCGCGGAGGACTTTCCTCTACACACCATAACTGCGAGAACGGATTGACTTGTGCTCAGATATTTATTGACATCAATAATCCAGGTACTCTCAGGTGGACCGCATGTCGCGTACGACTCTGATAACGCCAGGGGCGAACTTCGTTTGCACAGGGGATGACGGAGGACATCTCGTATCCTTATGGTCGATGTCATGTTAAGTAAGACTCTGCAACGACTCAGCGTGACTGGCAGTCTAATCATGAGCGCGATCCAATATTTGATGGATTCAGGTGGCAGTGCCTATGCCATCGACGAGCACAGCATGTAAGTTTTTGCGATTATCCATACAGCTTGACGGGGGGGAAATCATGTTTACAGATGGGCAAGGAGGTAACATACCTGTCAAAACACACGGTATTTTGGGGGTGATTTGGCGTTTCATTCGAGATACCAGGAGTGAATGCGCGCGTAATGGTTTGCGTCGGAGCGACGCTCGGCAAGTCTGGGTCAGCCGTTCTGGCCTCAAATTGCTACTAGTGTCGTGTACTTGCTCCGCCACCATGAACTTGCAAGCCTAAACTTGCCACACCAGTGCCAACGTCACTCCATGATGGGGTGAAGAAAGCGTACTGGATATGCAGGCGCCAATGCTACTTTATTTGAAAGTTGCTGTGGGGCATTCGCACGATTGACCATCTCCATATCTCCCAAGTCCCTCTACTACAACGCTTGGCACTACGCCATGGACGAAGAACCTCGCGAAACCTCTCCTGCAGCTGAATTCGACGTTCGGGCGAAGATCGATGCATTTTCGACATTGCTGTCAAGAACCATCGTCTGCTTCTATCAATTCCTGGCTTCAGATAGCGGGTCAGAGGGTCCTCGAAGAAGACTACTCGACGAATACATCACCGTGGGTGGTGCCGCGAACAGTACCAAGATTCTTCTCGATACAAGCGACGAGCGTAAAGCCGAGGGTTACCTGGAGCGTCGCAAGAAGATTGAGAGTCTATGGGTCCCGGAAGGATCCCTTGCGCAGTTTGCTTCACATATGGAGAACGCATACAATATCATGTCAAAGGCGATCGAGGATCATAGAAAAGTTGCCACACCCACTCAAAGGAGAGGTCCATTCCCACTTTCATTGGAGATGTTGAACGAGGAGATTCGTCTCATTGAAGAGTATAAGCGAGTAGCCGCAAAAATGCTGTATGATGACTTTTACAGATCGTGAGTTCTCTTACACCATATTCTAAACTCTGTCACATGCATCATATTTCAGGCACAGAAAGTTGGATCCCAAAAGTTTGTCTCGTTGTCGCTTCTAGTGTTGTTCTAATGATTGTGCGGATGCAGTTCAACTGGCAATGGACATCATTGAATGGCTAGGTTTCATCGATACAACCGATAGGCAGGAATTCATGTCGCGGGAAAAGCACGAGGGAACGTGTGAATGGATTTTCAATCCAGATGTTTGCAAGCATTATCACGAGTGGTGGTTGGCTACAGAAGGATTCCTTTGGATTCGTGGTAAAGGTATGTTGTGGTTCCTCTCTGGCTGCGACCCACTCTCTTACTATTACGTAGCTGGCTCTGGCAAGTCTGTCATTCTGTAGGTCGATCAAAATTATTCTCCTTGTGATCAATCTGACGTTCTGTAGTGCTGCGATAGTCGATCAGATATTCAAAGAGCTATGGAAGAAGATCGAGGAACAAGAGAAACGGGATGGACGTAAGCGAGCATATGATGAACCACCATACATTCTCCCAGAATTCTTTCCCGCGTTTTACTTCTTCGATTTCCGCGACACTCGTACCTTGCGGATCTCTACCTTTCTCAAGTCCCTTTTTGTTCAATTCTTGCAAGTCCCGGAGCCAGACCTCGCAGTGACTTTCCCTGGTCTTACCCAGCAATACTCGGATGGTCTTCCCCCGCCCACCGATATAGCGACGCTCCAAGATCTCGTCTTACATGCCATGCGATCGCATGCGAAGAAATCCATCTTCGTTGACGGTCTCAACGAATGTGATGACGCTCCAGCGGTGATGGCTTTTCTCGAGAGGGCCATGCAAGAGGCGAATGTTCGAGTTTTGATCGCCAGTAGGCCAGATCCATACATCCTCACTAAATATCGAGGCCGACCTACCATCAACCTGGAAGATTATGTACACGATACGACTGCAGATATGCGGGAGTGGTTGATGAGGCGGATGATGGATCATTCTAGGCTCCAGGCAATTCCAGAACATAAAAAGATCGAAGTGCTGGATGCCGTGACTAAATGCAATGAGGGGTCGTGAGTGTTACTTTCCTTGCGGAAAGTATCTGAGGTGCTCATAAGTCTTATGTAGCTTCTGGCATGCTCAATGCGTCGTTGATTCCCTGGAAGTCTGTCGGTCCGTTGCACAGGTGAACGTCATGATCGGAAACCCCCCAACAGATCTCGAAACTGTCCATTACAATCTCCTCCACAGGGTCAACGAAAGGAGCGAAGACGTCCAACTGATTGTCTCGATGGCGATACGATGGCTGGGTGGTGCACTCCGCCCGTTGTCACTTTCACAAATCATCGAGGCTGTCCAGATCGAACTAGGACACACCCCTCCGCTCCGTTTGAACGATGACTTCACCGTCGTGATCCCAGAGGATATGTTGATGCTCTGTGGAAATCTCGTCAAGATCGATGACCGTATGGCAAGGTTAGGCCTCGGTCATCCGACTGTGAGGGTAAGGGTGTCGATCAGACCTCACAAAGATACAATCTCATGCATGCGTCTCATAGACTTTCCTCACCCAACCACCCCCCGAAGACGAGAAGCTCTCAAGGTACTTCTTCGATGCACATGCTATACACAGGGACCTCGCCTTGCGCTCGATCACATACATCATGACAGACGATATCGAAAATGCAATCACCAAGTCGTACATGCAAGCCTTCATGTTTGACATCATCAGACGCTGCTCCATCGTTGATCGCTGTCCCATGCTGACATATGTCTTCGAAGGCGGGTTCGAACATCTTCGCTACTACGCCCAGGAAGACGATGATGCCATCGACTTGCTGGTTCAGTTACAGAACCATGTCCCTGAGAAGCCGAACAAGTTCCGTGAGGTTCTTGATGCCCTGCATGACCGCACCGAGGACACTCGTTATCAATGGATCGTCGACGAGAAGGAGTTGGCTCTCGGTATCCTTGTTCGGTTTGGTCCCCCGTGGATGCTTAAACGTTACCTACTTCGGCGTCGAGACCTTGCTGAAGGTGAAGTGAAGGACAAGCTGGCGAAGTGGGCAGAGAGGCTCGGCAGGTTTGACCTGCGGGATATGTTGGTCGAATTCGAGTTACCGGAGCTAGTGGATGATGTTCAAGATGTGGATATGGAAGTTGTATCGGAAGGTCCAGACCGAGTTCTTGCGGGAACGAAGCGGAAGAATTGCGATACGGCTATGGCCGACGAAGAGTGAGGGCGTCGCATTTGTATCGATTTTTCTTTCTCGTCGCTTTCGTTTGATTTAGTTGTATGTATAGCTTCTTGCAGGCCGTTATGTATCGGATAGAATGCTAAGGGGATCGATTCACCTCAGGCCACGTCAGAAGCTTTCTGGATGCCGGGTCGGCCGGTCTATCTCAACGTTTGCCGATCGCGAAGGTTGTGCGGATGAGTTGGACATCGTACTGATATGCTCCCTCCTTCAGCCTGCAGCCCGGAACCCTCGGTATCCGATAGATTCTCATACTTCGAGCTCCAAACTACGACTTATGGGGGGCGTTCCTTGTTTGCCACTTCCGATATCGGGGCCCGGACACGGATACATTCGGACGAATCACCATTCGCCTACGTTATCTACAAGGATTACCGAAAGGAAGTTTGTGCCTATTGTTTCACATACGCTGCGAGCGATCATGCGCCATCTGATGTCGGGCCTTCTCGCACCTGGAGCATCAAGTGGAGTCGAGCGGGTGCAGCGACTGCTTGGTTCTGTAGCGATGCCTGCAAAGATAGCTGGGAACATGAGGAGACGTCTGTCTTGCTGATGGAGATGGATGCTCTCTTGACCAAGTGTCAATTTGGGACTCGGAAGCGATTCAAGTCACCGGAGGAGGAAGTCAAGGTTAAAGCTATGCTTCCCTCCTTCGAGCCTGGGGACAGGACAGTCACCCAAGGAGTTATCGATGCGGCCTGGGAGACCGTAGAAGCACTCGTTGCTTCCAAGGCACACCTTACACTTTATTACTCGACCCTCCATCTAGAGGACATGGAACTCGAAATCGCACGATCGCTCATGGCGGCCATCGTGCGCAGACACTGCGATGAGACATCGCGCATGATGCAAAATAGATCCGTGTCCTGGCTGAAATTACTCAATCTCCAGGCGAACGAGCTTCGCGATATCCAGACACGGCCGTACATGCTCACTGCTTACCTGCGTATCTACGTCTTCCTTTCGCATGCACTTCCAAAACATCTCCGGAAATACATATCTACCGTCCGCGAGGTGCTTGCACGCGACACTGGGAATGCTTTCGGGATTTGGGATGGTGACCGGAGGGAAGAGATGATGGGATGGGGAATATGGGTCAGCGCAAGTTATTTTAATCACAGTGCGTCCGTTGCTGCGTACTAGCTGGGAAAGAAGTAACAACAATAACTGTAGGTTGCACGCCAAACGTTCGGAAGAAACGGGAGGGAAGAACACTTCATTTCGAAGTTACTCGGAGGGTTCAGGCTGGGGAGGAACTGTGCATCAGTTACATCGACACGGATTCACCAGTGGATCAAAGGAGGCGAGAACTGGAAGAGAGCTGGTTCTTCACTTGCCGCTGTCTTCGTTGTGAGAGAGAGTCAAGTCAATAATCTAGCGGGGTTCTATCTATACGTCTTTGAGTAGCGAGTCCGAGACGAGTACTTGTTGGTTGGTAAGGGCACGTGTCGTTGTCAAGTTAGGGGGCAATATTCCGAAATTGGCGGATGCGGCCCACGTTCGACCGGGCACCTTCCACACCTGAAGCGAGGCTCTTCGTCACACTTTCTCTCTTCACTACAACCTCTATGGCGACGGTACTTGGGGATCAACAGCGTTTTACGAAGGGAAAAGGGAAGGATGAGCCGAGCCAAGCTACGGAGACCACGCCACTTCTCGAGGCTGGGTCAAGTCATGTTTGCGAAGACGAGGATGATGAACTCGACCTTGGGAACAGCTCCGTAGCGCGGCGCCGACTCTGGAAGAGATTGATACTTGTCTTCGCCTTCACCCTCTTCCTCTGCTTGATCGTCTTTTTAGCCCTGGGACTCCTAGCGTATTCTTACACAACTCGGTTTTCTTATCTCTCACCAGATGACGTACTCGCAAATGGGCTAGTCTTTCAAGGTCCGGACAAAGTAGATGTTATAAATGCCACAGACGGAGGCCTCTGGATTAGGCTGGACGCCAGGGTGGGTGTTGACGTCGGGTCAATCATTGGCGTAAATACCGTTGACGATGAAGGAATGCTGGAAAACATGTGGAAGTATTTTGGCCGTCTAGGCATTCGCATCCTCGGGACCGTGACGGCCAACGTCGCCATGGTCATTGTGTCTTCAGACCGAGCTTTGCTCGTGACTGTCTCGGCGCAGCCAGTGCAATTGCCCATCACCAGTAATCCACCCCGTGATCTATCATGGCTGACACCAGTATCCATACCTGTTTTCGTACGGCCAACGGATAACACCTCGGATCTTGTTCAATTCGCTGAAGATTCATGGCGTCACGGGGCTGCATCACTACGGGCGTCTGTTCCTGAAGTTGCGGTATGGGGTGGCGGTCCCGATGGCAAAGGCTGGCGGAGTATGCTCTCCGCAGATTTCTATAACGTTAAAACCCGACTATCGCTGCCTAGTGGGTGCCTCTGTACCCCATTCGTTTTCGATCTAAGCACAATGTTTTCTAGTTCCTCCTATCCCAGGTTTTCCAGAGCCAGGCGAGGACAGCCCCTTGCCGTCGTTCTCTCAACTTGTTTCGCTCGAGTCATTCGATATCTCTTCTACGGACAAGGAAATACAGTTGAATGCTCAAGCTTCTATCATTGACCCCGCACCACCTGGCTTTGAAATGACTATCCCTGCATTACCCTTTGTCGTGTCATTTCCAACTGGAAATCCGGATACCTTTATTCCCATCGCTTCTGCTGAAACCAGACCATTCTCGCTTACACATCCTAATGTGACACTCTTTATCTCGGGCAAAGTCCTTCCGCTGCCATCTACTGCTATTGAAGCACTATCATCATTCGCCTCTCGTTACCTGTCTCTCCAACGCAATCCGATATCCATCAGCTCTCCGTTACTTCCGTCTCTCGTCATCAACACCGAATTTCCCTCGCCAGCCACAAAGCCCCAGGTTTTGCGCGATGTGACGATTCGCAATATGAAAGTCAAACCATATGGAACCGAATTTTTAGCGAGTGGTGAAGTGTTTGGTTTAATCGTGCTCCCGAAAGGCCTGAATTTCCAGATGGACGTCAACCGAATCATGCCTGATATCCTGGTATTTGATGGAGACCTGGACGATTCGTTTTCCCTTCTAGGCGTTTTGGGAAATGTTCCGAGTCATCCCCAGCAGCCTCTCCCTCCTCGTGCGTTCGGTCATATACTACCCGACGACTGGCTGGACGCGAAGAGTGTTTACAATGGCACGGACCAAGAGGGATCTGTTTTCTCGGTGTCAGCCTTGATTGTGGATGTGCCTATTCAGGTCCTACCAGGGAGGGAAAAAGAGTTTAGTAATTTTGTGAGCAAGGTATGTTGCTCATTTAGTGCTCTGGTTTCGTTCATGTCCTCATCTTCGATCTTTTTCTAGATACTCTTTGGCTCAAAGGGCGCAACAGCGGGTCTTGAGGGCACTGTCGACGTGGGGGTTGACATCATTGGTCTGCCTTTCCATGATGGGAACGGAGATGAGGTCGGGTTCCAACTGAAAGGCCTGCCACTACGGGGAAAGGTACACATTGGCAAGAAGGGTTGATCTTTCATTTTTTGGTGTTCATTACGTCCTCTTGGATTTTGTTTGACACCCTCTTTAGACGAACGTTGTACTTTCACTCGTTAACAGGTTTTTTTTTTTTTTTCTTGCACAGGTGCATATCTTACATATATGTACAAACAGCCGGTCTTTATACGCACATGTACTACTTATTTGTAGATGTCGACCCGTGGAACTCTGGTGCCCTGATGTTTAATTTTAATATTTAATGCAAAACGTCTCGTACCATCTTTCAATTCTCGCGAAGGAACGCATCGATAAAACTTGGTACTGGGCCCTTTGCAGATCCACAAAATACATAGATGTGGAGACCTCGCCCCTACAGGAATCATTTCCCAGCCCTGGAGTATATCGTTCTTGATAACTAGGAGTCCGGTCGGACGCAGTAACGAGGACCCCAAACCCAAATGCAAAAACATCTCATTGATGAAGCGAACTGTTCGCTTCTGTGATGCCAAAGGGCGTTTTGTCCATCTGCATTCCGTGCCGGGGGGGGAGCAGCATCTCGACGACCACTCACAAGTCCGTATGATCAGATTCGTTGTACGAGCCAAAAGATGAACCTGGGCTGTAAAAGCAATATTGAACAGTCAAATTTCATACGTACATGTAAACGTTCATCTGTACATTCGGATCCTCGCACATGCTCGTTACCTTGACGTTAATTCCAATGTTTGACGACAACCCCGTTAATGACTTCTTCCTCTACTCCCTTCTCTTGTCCTTGTTTCAGGTCACTCTGACCATATGCACTGGTCCTTCCTTTCCTCCATTGCTCCATCGTTGCCGCAGCGTTATCTTCACACCGCGGATTGATCCCCACTCTTTGGAGTAAAGGACTCTCTCGTATAGGTACCAACCTGGTGTCGTCGTCTGGCGAGGCGAAATAGAAGACCCCAAGACGGGTACACTGCTGCTGGTCGGGAGGGGGCTGCACTACCCGGTGGATAGTCCCCTTGTAATATCCTCCAGTAAGGAAATCCAATGCATCTCCGGCATTCACCACCTGTGTAAAGCATACCGTCGGAAGGGTACCCAACCAATACAGTGGACCGGATGCTCACCAATGCGTTGTCGATGTGTTTCACCCAACGCCATTGTCCATCTTTGGACAGAATCTGAAGTGCGGCCACGGGCTGGCTCCACAGAATGCTTATGCTCCCAAAGTCTATCCGCCAAGCATCAACGCCGCATGATTTGCCGAGTCGCGGCCATGGCCGAGTTCCGGACTCACCAGTGTGCCCTTTAAGCCAGACATTGTTTGTCTTGGTCTCTTCCTCAGTGGAGCGGGGATAGCTGGGATGCAGAATGCCGCGCCCAGCCCACCAAAACAGCACAACACACAAAAAAACACGGACTATTTCATAAACCTCACTGGCGAGCAAGTGAGCGAGCTGACATGCTGCGAGGCACCCTAGAATATACCATACCGTATGTTTCGCCAACAGCGTCGTAGTTGTGAATCGTGACTAACGCGTTTTCAGGTAACTCAAGGCTGAGCGCAATCAATCTGCGATCCGGCCTGCTAAATATACGCCGTCTCCATCAAACCCTCAACTCACCGCAAGATCGGATGCAGAACGTTGAAGTGGTTGATCTTGGTGAACTCTTTGACTTCAGGCAGGAACGGACAAAGTGCCTCTGGATGTCCCCGTTTCGTGACATCGCGGTTGACTAAGGAAATTGCTAAGGAAACTCGAACAACATGGAAAAGGGATAAGTCATGCTCACTGTTGTAATGCTCGATCTGATTGTAAACTCCGTTATCGATATGCTGTGTCAATGTGAACCGCCTGACCCTCGGAAAGCGTATTGAAGATTAATAGCTTACAAAGTACCGTCTATTTTTGTATCCTTGGTACGATCCAGTCTGTTTGATAGCAGCAGCATATACCCGCTTCTCATCGTCGCTTACGCCGGAAAAAGGTATGTCCGCGATGTCAAATATCCTGTCCGTCTATTTCGGTGTTAGGTATCGAAGCAACAACTTGAAAGTGAGGATCTTGCCCCCGACCGGTGGTATCCGTGGTTGACGACATAGAAGAACCCGTGGACCAACAGCGCATCTCGAACCTGGGTCGCCAACAGAGCACGATCTTCCGCATTCTCGAACTTGGCCAGGTCGATGATCGGAAGGTCTACATAGTCCACTGGATCCAACGTCAGTAACCCAAGGTGGGCTCAGTAGTCCTAGCATGTAGTACATACAGTCGGCTTTAGTTGGCAGTGCCAGTTGGTAGTGAGGGGCAGGAGGCAAAGTGGGGCTCGACATACCGGAAGCTGTTGTCGAGGAATAGTCTGATGATGTCGGACTCAGTCGGTCCCTTCCCGGGTATCGCCTCTTGCACGCCAGATGCCGCCGTGATCGAATGGTGTTATGAGAGGTGGTTCGGAATTTGAATTCTGGATCACTCAGATACTACCAGTACATCTTGTCCGTGAGCTTCCACCTTCATTATCGTTCTCCATTCCTGGCGTATATCCTGCACGCAAGACAACAGTCAAAAACCATCGTAACATCCCTCAGCAACTTGGGCAGAGGTGGAGTATCCATTAAGTGGCGAGCTGAACATCCCCTGAGAGGGAAAGATCCCAAGCGCGATACGAGTGTGCAAACTGCTGTAAGTACTGAACTAGAACGACTAAGAATGACTCTTGTAGTGGTGATTTCAAACTCGCACTATGGTTGCGAATTCAGGCTAGGACCTAATGCCTATCTCATGCGCGGCACACGAGACGCCTATTCACGCTTCGATCTACAAAACTTTGAATTCCGCTTGCTTTTTCCGAGGCTGCGGCTAGTATGCTGAGGTGGAGACCCTTTGGTAGTCATTTTCAGAGACCCTTGCTGGTGCACACACACCCTCGGACAGATTTCCCCTCTCCGGTTGTGAGCATGCTCACCCTAGTGACAAAACGCTCAAAAGCTTCGAATATCTTACGTTTCCCATCAGCCGCAAAAACGGATTCTCCGCACTCCTCCGCCTCTTTTATGCGCCCGTGTTAGGCATGTGTCTTTCAGCCGCAGAAAAATCGTGCGTTTATGTGTCCGCCTGGAGTTTCACGTACTGAGCTATTCCGGGATATCGTTGAGTTTTTTTTTCATTTCAGATATGTGAAATCATCAAAATTCTGGTGTATGAGGGCAGCCGTGATTGCATATGCTCACCCTTCATCGTGCTGCTTGTCTTTCTCGCGCGTTGGACACCAGTAGGATCCTTGCTCTTGTTTCGTGTAACTGGTGCCCGGTCTTGTCCATCGACAGTGTTGTCGATGTGTAGTAAAGCTGAGGTACGCCTTGCGGTTACCGTCCAGCATCGCTCTCGTGATCCCTGGTGGAATGAAGTGCACGTTTGCTGCATACCCTGTCGAGATACTCACCGGATTTCTCAGGCACGCTACTGGCTTCATGGTGACAGACTTTGGAACGATGGGCCCCCGAAAGAGCGCGGTCAAAGTCTGTGGGTTGGGTAAGGCCCACTAATCCCCGGAATCATTCCCCCGCCACACCCCTGCTAGTATGAGTAAGCCAGTATCGTTCCACCAAAAAAGACCGGGTAGGCTTGATCATCGCAGGTCAGCACACGCTACATTTTAGGTCCTCCATCCTCTTCGGCGAACGTTAAACTTTCTACCCTTACACACGTATTGAACAGTCAATCATATATACGTATACTGTTCATCTGTAAATCCAGATCCTCTCACACGCTCATTACCTCGGCGTTAATTCCAATGTTTGACAACTACCCCATTGATGACTTCTTCCTCCACTCCCTTCTCTTGTCCTTGTTTCAGGTCACTCTGACCATATGCACTGGTCCTTCCTTTCCTCCATTGCTCCATCGTTGGCGCAGTGCTATCTTCGCACCGCGGATCGATCCCGACTCTTTGGAGTAAAGGACTCTCCCGTATGGGCGTCAGCTTGGTGTCGTCGTCTGGCATGACGAAATAGAAGACCCCAAGGCGAGTATACTGCTGTTGGTCGGGAGGAGGCTGTACCACCCGGTGGATAGTCCCCTTGTAATATCCTCCAGTAAGGAAATCCAATGCATCTCCGGCATTCACCACCTGTATGAAAACGTACCGTCGGAAGGGTGCTCAACCAACACAGTGAACTAGATGCTCACCAATGCGTTGTCGATGTGTTTCACCCAACGCCATTGACCATCCTTGGACAGAATCTGAAGCGCAGCCACGGGCTGGCTCCACAGGATGGTGATGCTCCCAAAGTCTGTCCGCCCGGGGTCAAGTCCATCTAACTTCCCGAATGGTGACCATCGGCCAAAGTCCGGAACTCACCAGTGTGCCCTTTAAGCCAGACATTGTTTGTCTTGGCCTCTTCCTCAACGGAGCGCGGATAGCTGGAATGCGGAATGTCTCACTCAGATCATCAACACAACACAACACAAAAAACACGGACTATTTCATAAACCTCACTGACGAAGAAGTGAGCGAGCCAGCGTGCTGCGAGGCACTCTAGGATATACCATACCGTATGTTTCGCCAACAGCATCATAGTTGTGAATCTTGACCAATGCGTTTTCGGGCAACTCAAGGCTGAGCGCAATCAATCTGCGATCCGGCCTGCTAAATATACGCCGTCTCCATCAAACCCTCAACTCACCGCAAGATCGGATGTAAAACGTTAAAGTGGTTGATCTTGGTGAACTCTTTGATTTCAGGCAGGAACGGACGAAGTGCCTCTGGATGTCCCCGTTTCGTGACGTCGCGGTTGACTAAAAAACTGTTAAGAAAACGTGAAGCATATACCAGAGGGGTGAATTATGCTCACTGTTGTAATGCTCGATCTGATCGTGGACTCCGTTATCGATGTGCTATGTCAATGTGAGTCACCTGATTCCCGGAAAGCGGAACGAAGGCTGATGACTTACCCAGTATTGTCGAATTTTGTATCCTTGGTACGATCCGGTCTGTTTCATAGTACCAGCGTATACTTGCTTCTCTGCATCACTTACACCTGCAAAGGGTATGTCCGCGATGTCAAATATCCTGTCCGTCTATTTCAGTGTTAGATATCGGAATAACAGGAAGGTGGGGATCTTGCCTCCGACTGGCGGTATCCATGATTGACGACGTAGAAGAACCCGTGGGTCAACAGCGCATCTCGAACCTGGGTCGCCAACAGAGCACGATCTTCCGTACTCTCGAACTTGGCCAGATCGATGATCGGAAGGTCTACATAGTCCACTGGATCCAACGTCAGTAACCCAAGTAGTCCTGGCATGTACTAGTACGTACAGTCAGCTTTGGTAGGCGGTGCAGGTTGGTAGTGAGGGGCAGGAGGCAAAGTGAGGCTCGGCATACTGGGAGTTGTAGTGGTAGGTGAACCGAGGGAAAGTAGGTCGCTTTTAATAATCTCGCGTTGGAATCAGTCGGTCCTTGGTCACCCATTCCAGGTTTGCATGTCGGCAACGGGGAGTTGGATGGCGTTATTATTATTGGACTGTTTTCCTTGTGACCCACTCGTGATAGACAGACGCACGAGACGCCTACTAACCGGCACTCCGTTTACGCACCCTGCGTGAGATATTGACTGTCGTAGGGAGACTAGCATCCTACCGTTGGGCAGCCCGGGTGGTCATTTCCAGAACCGGTAATCCACCCCTCGTCGAGGTCGATTACACGATGATATCGATGTGGTGATCTATATCCTGCCTACTATACTAAAACTTCAGTACGCTGATCATGCCCCACGCTGCAGAGCCACTTCCTTTCGATGAGACCATCACAAAAATTCGAGGCGTTCTGGATGCGCAAAAACTACCCAGTCCACTTCTCGGGATCGTCTGTGGATCCGGTCTCAGCACTCTCGTCAACAAACTTTCAGATACTGTGCGGATACCCTATTCTCAGCTCCCAGGCTTCGGCCAGAGTACCGGTGCGTAGGATTTGCTCACTCGATGTCCTTGACCTGAGATCGATGCCCGGGTCAAAGTTGTTGGACAGCAGAGTGCCTTGGCCTTTGGCCTGATGGGTCAACGCAAGTACCCGGTCGTAGCCATGCTTGGACGTGTGCGTCCTTGTGCTAGTTTATCGCTCATCGCCGATCACTGAAGTGACACGGACCAGAAAGTTCCATCCATATGAAGGACATAAACCGGCAGTGGTGACTTATGGCATCCGAACCATGAAGCGATTGGGAGTGAAACACCTTATCAGTGAGTCGGCCTATCAACAATTCGCTCAAGGACGACGCTGAAGCCACCGTCAGTCACCAATGCAGCCGGGTCCCTCGTCCCAGATATATCCGTTGGAACCAGTGCGTACGGATGGGCCAAGGTGTTGAACCTCCACTGACTTCGAGTTCAGTTGTCGTGATCCAGGATCATCTTGCGCTACCAAATTTGACCGGAATGAACCCAACCTTTGGACCGCTTATATCCCCAGAATACCCCCGCTTTTACCCCCTTGGTGATGCGTACTCGGTGAAATTACGAAAGCTTGCATTCTTCGCTGCGCACCAGCTCCAATTGCATCGTGATGGGCTGGCAGAAGGCACCTACGCTTGGGTTTCTGGACCCGCATATGAGACTCCGGCTGAAGGTCGGTTCCTGAGGAACGCTGGGGCACATGTTGTTGGGATGAGTACCATCCCGGAGGTCGTTGCCGCACGCGAGGAAGGGCTTGAAACCATGGTGCTTAGCCTTGTCACGAATATGGTCGTCATCCCGGAAAAGTATCGGAGTATCCGGGACGAGGTTGAGGCAGAGGTGCGCGAAACCTGGTCTGTATTTGGTGTTACTGCTAAGAGTATTTCCATACTATAGCTCGCCGGCCGACCCCTGCCTTTACCTCCAGTTGAAGTCGCTTCTCATGAGGAAGTGCTCGCTACGAGCAAGCAAAAGACAGCAGTGATGAGTAGTTTGGTTGCGAAGATTGTCGAGCTCGTGCAAGAGCAGGCGGTGGAGGAGGCAAATACGCTGAAGAACTGAGACTTGTCACGTAATATAACACATACCGTGGCATCGTATGGACACTTTGAAAAGATGACCCTGGGAGCATGTGAGCGCGATGGTAGCGATTGCTCCATCGACCAAGTGCTGTCAAATCGACAAGTCCCGCGGGGCTGACACGGTGACGAGAACTTGTTTTACCTGTCCTCAATCGCGGGCCCGGCAGCTTGTCCCACGGTCGTACCGCGTTGTTCCATCCATCGTCTCTCCCAGTCCTTCAATTTTCCAAGCTCCGAACACGGCCGGCGAGCGTGGCCGACCGTGTCCCTACAAAACCCGGGTCCAGGGGTGCAGGAAACGTACAGTCATTGTTATACCTTATACCCTCTGTTGCTGTCTTCGCGCACCGTCAAGATGCAAGCTCGGACAGTCCTTTTCGCGAGACGCTTGCTACTGGCGCAGGCGAGACCACTCGCCCGAGGCTTCGCTACGTCGATGAGATTACGTGAGTATCTGTTATTTTTTTCGTGAATGCAGTGGTCGTTCGGCATAGTTCGGGAACAAGTCCTGCCCGCCATGGCGTGTCTATGTCTTGGGACCTGTTCACGGCGAGGCTGACGCTCATGCAATTAGAAAACGCGCAGAAGATCGTCGTTTCACAGCCGGTGGTGGAGCTCGATGGTGACGAAATGACGAGAATCATATGGAAGAAGATAAGGGAGGAGGTCCGTTATCCCATCGTGCTTTCCGCAGTGGTACAGCTGATTCACGAGCCATTCATGTAGCTCATCCTTCCTTATCTTCAACTGGACATCAAGTACTTTGACCTCGGTTTGGAGTACCGTGACCAGGTAGGCCAGCTTGTCGCATAGAACCCGCTACAGAAGACTGACCAAGAGGTAGACCAACGATACCGTGACAATCGAGGCTGCAGAGGCGATCCAACAATACAAGGTCGGTATCAAGTGTGCGACCATTACGCCAGATGAGGCGCGTGTCGAGGAATTCAAACTCAAGGAGATGTGGAAGAGTCCAAATGGCACAGTCAGTTTCCCCTCTACCCACTTCGAAGTCGATGATGCTAAGTACGCTCTTGTAGATCCGTAATATCCTCGGCGGCACGGTCTTCCGTGAGCCCATCATCCTGAAGCGGATTCCCAAGCCTGTTCCAGGCTGGGTAAACCCCATCGTTATTGGTCGCCATGCTTTTGGTGATCAGGTCGGTTCCGTTCCTGATGCATGTGGTGTTCCGTATTGACGCTATTACGTTACAAGTATCGTTCGACCGACTTTGTTGTTCCCGGGGCTGGAAGACTGCAGCTTGTCTACAGTCCAGCCGACGGCAGTGCACCAACCACGCTGAATGTCTACGACTTTAAGGGCAGGGGTGTTGCTATGAGCATGTACAACACTGATGAAGTATGGCTATTCGGACGATTCGGCGGTGCAATTGTTCATTTCGGTTCTTCCGCAGTCGATCATAGGTTTCGCCCACTCCTCGTTCAAGATGGCGTTGTCGAAGAAAATGCCTCTCGTACGTCATGTTTATCTCTGTGATGCAAGTCCGCGGTCCAAGCTTGTTGCACAGTTCATGTCGACCAAGAATACCATCATGAAGAGGTACGACGGTCGCTTCAAGGATATTTTCCAAGAAATCTACGATGCGCAATACAAGGCTGAGTTTGAGAAGCTCGGCATCTATTACGAGCACCGCCTCATCGACGACATGGTTGCACAGGCGATCAAGTCCTCGGGAGGATTTGTGTGGGCATGTAAGAACTACGACGGCGACGTTCAGTCCGACATCCTTGCACAGGGCTTCGGCTCGCTGGGTATGATGACCAGCGAACTGATCACACCAGACGGCCAGATCGTTGAAAGCGAGGCTGCCCACGGCACCGTCACGCGCCACTACCGCGAATACCAAAAAGGGAAAGAGACGTCGACAAACCCCGTTGCTTCGATCTTCGCATGGACACGGGGCCTCCTTCACCGTGCCCAGCTCGACGGGAACGAGCCTCTCAAGCATTTCTGCAGGGCCCTTGAGACGGCTTGTGTTGAGGTCATTGATGTCGATGGTATCATGACCAAGGACCTTGCGCTCGCAATTCATGGCAGGGACATGAAGAGGGAACACTGGGTGGTCACAGACAAGTACATGGATGCTGTCAACGTGAGTCTTTTTGATGGATGGTGTGTAGGACTATCCAATGCTGATGTGCCCATGACACCAGGCTAAGCTGCAGCAGAAGTTGGCTGCGGCTAGCAAACTGTGAACTAGCTCGTCCGCTACTGGAGCAACTGTGATATACATTTTGTTGTAGTTTTGGGTATCTACCTATGTATAGGGAGGGCGGATCTAGATGTATTATCTCCAGGTGTATTCCATGGACACTACGTTTCCTTTCATGACCACGCGGACTCATCCTGTGTTCCCTTCTTACATGAGGTGATCGCGGAGATTGGTGGCTTTGCGTCTTTGGACGTAGGTTCGCCCTTGTTGCGCTCTACGACCGGCTGGCCCGCGTCATGAACAAACTCAAGAAACCTCGACCTGGCGAACCGCCACCAATGACCCCGGCTACAAACACGTCCAATACGCCTTCCATGTCGCGTACCATGCAGTTAGCAACTGGTGGGATAAAAGTTTCTGCGACCTCTCGGACCGACAGTTGGAGCAGTGGCGCTTCCACGGATCTGCAAAGGAGAGGCACATGGTTCTCTGCGCCAGTGGCTACAGCCCCTCGCACAAAGGTTGAGCAGTATTGGGCTGCACGAGCCTTAGTGGCGGAAACCTTGCTGACGGCGCGTGATCGACACCAGGGTGAACTTGCAGAAATGCGACGAATAGAAGAACAGAAGCGCGAGGTGCGTTCACAGTGAAGGCACCCCTTTCGACCAACGATGCTCATACGTTACAAGCGGGAGATTGGAATTATACTGCATGCCAACGATGGGAGGTAGAGGAGGTTGGAACGATTGATGGTCAGCAGCAAACCATTCTGATATGTGTTGGACATTGTGCTGTGGAGCTGCCAGCTGACCATGTGTGCTGGTAGGTGATGTGCCTCGCGGTTCTTTTAGGGTTCATGGGCTGGTTCGTGATGATGATCACACCTGACCGGGACGCCAAGGGCAGGTTGAGCAAGCCTTCACACTTTACGATTCCGATTCTATCGCCGTTTGCGTCCGTCGTGTGTCGTTTCTGTTGCTTCTTCCCGCGCGGGATTTGATCTCCGTGAGTAGGTCGAACATGAGACTGGTGTTTTTGGCACCAAGGCCATTGTTATCTTCATCCTGGTTGTGGGCATTGCATTGTATTCCGCGTTGAAGCACCGGCTTTCTCAGTGGCGCACATAATCACGGCGGGCGGGGCTGCGACTCTAAGTTTTGCATTGCACACGTCACAGACGAGGATGACTCTGCCAAGGGACAATAAGCAGATTTGGGAACAACTTGAGGTGGCATGGGAGATTTTTTGTTTATTTGGAGCGGAAGCCGTGTGGGCAAGGACTGACGGAGATGTGCTTCAGTCAGTGGAAATGCGCCGGTTTGAGTGGGTGTATTATATCACGGTTGGCAGAGTGTGTTATCCGAATGTACAGAATAGCCAATATTACTAGTGATGGCCCCAAGCTGCGGTTCTGAGTCTGGATTCGAACCGGTTCGGCACTGGTTGGTCGTGGTGGGAACTGTGCGCGGTCGGTTCGCACAATAACTGGAAACTGTTCACACCACGCCATCTTCCTCCACCACTCCGACCCCGACCCTCGTCGACGAACCCCGTCCTCGTTTCTGGGGACAGCGACAACGATACCATTGGCCCATTCCTGAGGCCTTTCCAGGGTGCCTTCGAGAATGTCGTATCCCCAGTCTACCCCGCCAAGCGTCGAGCACGCAGATCCATTCGGCCCTTCGGCCGCCGTTCCTCGTAGATATGTTTACAGCGACAACGAGTCTGACAACGTCGACTCGTACGGACGCAGAGATACCTATGCCTCTGACGGTAGTAACAATGGTCTGAATGACCCCGACAGATACTATGACCACAATGGCACATACGACCCTTACGGTGGGCACGCACATTCTGACACGCTGGTGCTACTTTATTCACATGGCTTTTTCAGCGCAACAAGATACGGACTCAGACATCGACGTCTATGGACGTGGT
>JBBPUO010000067.1:33737-52164 GCA_038094755.1 Caloboletus firmus | reverse complement strand
GCTGAGCTGAGCTGGACGGTACCTTGGCTTGGCACATATGATTACGATTATGAATTCGGTACCCAGCGAACAAACGCGGACGAGAGGAATTTGGATCTCAATTTAGAGCGGTCGGAAAACCCCCCCCCAGCACTTTCAAAGACTCAGAGATCCAACTTGGCCCTCTTTTCGACAAGAACACGCTGTCAGTGTTCACTCGTTTCATATCCGTTTCAGCTTGCGCACAACACGACCTGATCGTCGTTTTCCTTCTCAAAGAGGGTCAGAAGATCAGCGTAGTCCTCCCCCCTCCTCCCATTCGACTCCAACCTCGGTTCCTCCTCGTGCTCATGGATGCGCTGATGCACTCACCCAACCCTCCTCGTCGGACGAGTAATTCTTGGATCAATCTTCCTATTCATTTCGTTTCTGGTTCGTTTGCAGGCCAGACCCTCCGCGCAGAATTGACCGAGATTCAAAAGGCCGACCTGGGTCGAAAGTAATTCTCTTCCCTTGCCATTCTTGTCCTCATCCCATCACTCAAGTGCCTGACGCTTGCTCCTGTATGTTAGGTACGCAAGAGTAGATCGCCGGCCGCTTGATCCTCCACCTGTCGTGTTACTCAAGTTATACCGCGTATTCAATCATGGCATGGAAGCGCAGTACGAGAGAGAAATTCAGGATTACTCGTGAGTAGCACCTTCCGTTTTGTCGTGTCCACGCGCCTTTTTTTTCGTGCTCGAGAGAAAAAGAGAAAGAGACAACGCTCATGCTTGTGGAAGCGAGGTTAATACCCTTGGACTCCTTTGCAATGTCGATCTTTTCCCTGTACCCACCACAGCACGGGACCCCTCCGCTTCGGCACAGGGTCCGCAACAACGGCTACATGCTTCACACCAACACCTACCTGAGCCATCACGCGCGCCCCTCTACCACCCCCATTCAAATCTGACATCTATACACCTTCCGCCACTCACGTTACCCCCTCGGCCCGCCATCCCGCCATCCTCCCAACACTCTCCGATCCCAAGTCAACGTATACTTACGTATTTCTGGGACCAACCCATCACAGAAGACATGAATTGCACCACCGCGCTTTCTGGTGCTACGTTTACCCAACCTGCGATCATTGAACATCAGGGTCGAAAAGCGTTGGTCTTCCCCTTTTCAGTCCGTAGTGACATTCTTTTTTTTTTAATTTTCTTTGGGGTTGTAACGCATGTCGCTGACGATCGTATTTGTGTTTTCTTTTTCAAGGATCTGGCGGTCAAAATAGAGGGTCAGTTCTTTTTGCGGTACCGCTGTTTTGACATATTCTCGCGAACGTCGGGTCACGGTGACTTCCCCATTCAAGCGGAGTGTTTCGGTGGACCATTCCGGATCTACTCGACGAAAGAGTTTCCCGGATTACGACCGTCGACAGAATTGACAAAGGTAAAACGCCGCGCCATTGTTCTAGATTTCATATCACACATGTTTGCTTACGCGGCATCTTTTTTTTTTTTTGGAAATAGAAACTCGCCAGATGGGGCGTAAGACTCAACACGCGTGAAACTGAGCGTAAACGCAAACGCAAGGATGGCGACCGTTCCTCGAGTTCTCTCGCGAGGTCGACCAAGCTCCGAACAAGCAAGACGAGTGACAGCGACGACAGTTAACTCCTTGGCCTACCGCGCGCGCAGGCGTGGGTAGCTCCAGTTTCGCATCGAGCATTGGTTTTTAGAGGTTTGTTGTGCAATACACTGGATACTTTATTTGCACGTTTCCGAGTCCCGGTTCGTTGTATAACTAGGATTTCCCATCATATAGCGTGCGTCGCATTTTTTGAATAGGGCAACGGTACATAGGGTCGTGTGTTTGGTATTCTACTGGTTTCTATGGGCGCATTCTAATTTAGGACTCGGTGTCACCAAATAGGACGTATTGGTCTCACCGAGGTGTATACGATTCGAGGATCTTGTATGTATTCATGAATTGCTTGTACGGAAATGATGGATATTATGGATGGCTATGGTATGATCCTGTGAAGATAAATGCGATGCAAAAGTAATGTTGTTATAAATGAATATGTGGAGAAATTTGGGTCTAGATGGGACTATAGCAGTTTGGGCAGACACAATTAGGAAGAGTGTCCGTCTCCGGAAGCGCTGCAGAAACATCAATCGTTGTTTCCCAGTCATCGGAGATAACACCGCCCCCACTGAGTGCCCTGAAGATAAGCTGTCTCGCAGTAACAACCGTGGCAATGTTTCCGACAACTCCCCCTCCTCGGGTACCCCTGACGATTTGCTGTCCAGCAGCAGCAACCAACTGTGTGGGTAAGTCTGCAAAGGGATCATCTTCACTTTCCTTTGACGTAGAATGATTCATCTTCCGTCGCTTCCTCGAGGGATACGTGCCACAAAGCGCTTCGAGAGATGCTGTCCTGTCGACATCGGGCCAAGTCTCCAACACCCTGTGGGTACGCGTTTCCTCCACATAACCATGCTTTAACAGGCATGACTGGTGGTAGAAGCTGCAACAACTTGGACGTGGACAAAAGTGAAGGATCTTTTCCGCCCCTGGGGTATACGGCACCTTGCATATGGGGCAAGCGACGTGTGTCACCTTTGGCTGGGCGGTGACGTCGAGCATGAATTCTTCAAGCGAAATGACCAGAAAGGAGAAGATTGGGACGCACAGTGATTCGTCTTCCAATATATAGGAATTCATACCTGTAAAACCACTCGTCCTCCCCAATAGAGGCTTGGTAGATGCTTTTCTCCTCAAATCTCGTCACATTCACATGATCTAGAGAATTGCAAGATGTTGTCTTCTGGGTTGCCGACTGAGCTGGAAATGACAACGCACTGACCGACAAAGCAGTGCACAGAGATAATATCAAAGTTATTTGAAAATAACTTTTCATATTTGCCACAGATAGTGGGGTCACTTTTGGTCTAGCTTTATCGTTGAAAATCGTTGAGCAGCATGGACAACTTACAAGGACTTAATGACCTCTGCCACTTCTTGTGGTGACCAGAACCACTGGACGCGAACCCATACCTAGTGAGATCCATGCAGTGACAGCTAGAGATGGAAGTAAGAGAGGTACCCACATCATCAGGTTCATCTGCTCGAATCTCTCGAATCATTCCAATCCAATAATCTTCTTCCGGGACCACGACATCCAGGTCTTGGTATTGTATGTAGGCCCTAAGAAAACAAATCAGATGGGCAGACATAACCACGCTTTGCCACCTACACCTCATTTGTAGCGAATGTATGCTCCTCGTGATGGGAGTCTTCGACTGTGTGTGTGGGTTATCCAACTTGAGGATTAAGCCCTGCGAGTGAGCTTACCTATGAATGAGCCATACGCATGAGCGAGATTGTCGAACTTGGTGGCACTAATTCCGTTTATGTTTGCCTTGTTGGCTGTCACCACCGATGCCTTTTTGCGTGTGAGACGTGCCTTCTTCTTGCGCGCCATGATGTGGTGGGGTCGCGTCCACTAGCAAGACGCGTTGTGAATGTTAATGAGCGCGTTTTTGGCTCCGTGACGACGTAAGCACGTTTACTAAAACTGCCATCGCGGTCTCGAAACGTGTCCAGGTCGCAGCGACGCCAAATCCACAGAGAGGCCTCTCATACAGGCTCGTATACATCTAGATCAAACGTCCACCCCCATGCTCTTTTACTTGACTTCATGCGCTATAAGGTATTGTTTCAATCTCCACCCCGTGCTGTTTCGTGTTGAGAATTCGTTGGGTTTGCTAGTTCGGTGGTTGCCTTTCTTTATCCTGGCTACGCATCCTATAAAGTACTCTCTCAGCGACCTGCGTCTGAGGAGGAGCTGGAACGATGGCTCATGTACTGGTCTGTGCTTGGTTGCATCGTTGGGGTTGAATACCTCGCCGAATGGCTTGTGTCCTGGTCAGTCAATCTGTCGCGCGACCACGCATTCACTAAACGCAGATCGACGTCATAGGATCCCAATGTACTATTTGATGAAGACGCTCTTTCTTCTCTACCTAGTACTTCCGCAAACTCGTGGATCCTCGTATATCTACATCAACCATCTCCAGCCCTTCTTCCACTCGCATGAATCACAGATTGACGCCACTCTCGCCTCCTTCAAATCACGTTTGTATACCTTCGTACAAAAACGCTTCCGTGCGCTGTGGGACCAGTTTGTTGGTGCGCTTGGGCAGCAACAGCAGGCTCAGTATGAACCTAGCGCAGGCGGAGTTGCGGTGGGTGCTCCACCGTCTTTGGGTGACCCTGTGTCCGGCCCTGCCCAACTCGTCGCTGGCCTCTGGCACTCTTACGGACCTAGCCTCCTCGCATCGGGTGCTGCGCTTCTATCGCAGGGTGTGGCGGCTACAGGCTCCGCCACGGACAAAGCCTGGCGGACCCCTGCTGGCTCGCAGATACACCTGGCTTCCGCCCAATCTACACGTGATCGTCGCAAACGTCACTCGAAAGCGGAGCCACAGCCACCAGCGACGCCTGTTCCTGCCGCTTCTGGTTCATTTGAAGCTTCTTCGCGTCACTCTTCTGATTCCGAGCTGCGGGCGCGAGGGACAGCGGGGAAGTTTGAAGAAGTTGACGAACCGAGTGATGCGGAGGGTTACGACGTCAGTGGGAAGGGGTCAAGCTCGGAACGGGCGGCAGGGCCGACCAGCTGGTTTGGTTGGGGCTCGTCGGGTACCAAGGATAAATCCGACTAGGTGTTCCATTCCTTTGCTCTTTATTTTTGGATTTGGTTGGGCATGATGCCCTGCACGATAGTGATGACTCTTTCTCGTTTCATGTGTTGCTGAACTCCCTGGGAGTTGCCTGGTATTTAGAATGTATTTGTCACGAGTATACACATAAACTTTGAGTCTTGTCCTTTGTCTGGCCAAGATTCTGGTTCTGGACTTTGCACAGGAAGTACGTTTATGCTATGCGAGTTTCGTCATGTACGAAGTGGTTCAAGCATGCATGTCTCGATTAATAGCCCAGAAGCACGGCGACCGGGTCCACGAAGGTCCCGTTAGTCAACTTCTAATAGGGTGGGGCGATGCTGCTGGATGGATGCCAGCTGATAGAATACAACTAGAAAGGGGGTACGGTAATTATTGTTATGATAATGCTCACTCCACTTGGAAGTCGCACCAAAGCCATAGATCGAGGACGAACCACGATACGGGTTGCTATGTGAAGTCGGAAGTGTCACTGTATACAACCTGTCTCCTGCAGACATATACCCTATGCCATGCTTTCAAACAATGTTTTGACCCACTGGTCCGATACCCAGAATCCGGACGCCTGGAGTTATCTTGATCGATTTCATTCCAGTATTGTACGAAATGCCTGTCCATCTCTCTATCGTCGCAGCGCAAGTTTGGACAACTTCGTGCTGCGTACCTACCTCACCTTTCTCCAGGTTTTATCATTAATACGAGATCGTGGGCTTTGGGACCGCCCCAACGGCGCAACCTTGTCGATAATCACACGCTGAGCCTATGATCGCAGATTGAGAGGAGATAAGCCGCAGTTGGGAACCCTCCTGGATGCATCTGCCCAAAGGAGCGACAATGCTCAAGGTCACTCGGTCTAGAGTGCTTACTCACCGCAAGTACTGCGGGTTATGATCAGTGGCCCAAAGGTCTGGTCAGTGACTGACAAAATGTGCTCGTTCGTATTGTTCTCGTGGCGGGTTACATAACGGCGGGTTTTACTCCTGAATTACGATATTCCCTTCAGACTCGGAAACTGCCCATGGCATGGCAAGGCAAGTCTCTTTGCGCTGCCTTTTTTTTTGACCCTCGGCTACGTCGACTCTCAGTCCTTCATAATTTCTCTCCGAAATGCCACAAGCACCCAAGACAAATGCCCGCCAGGAAAATAAGGAGGTACAGAAGGCGATTGACAAGGAGCAGAAGCGCAACCGGGGTGTCATGTCTTGCGCAGAATGTCGACGGTCTGTTTTCAATGCTTGTCGTATTGATTTTGTCATACTGACATCACCCCTCTCAGATTAAAATTGAAGTGTGATAAGACAGTCCCCTGTTCATCATGCAAGCGTCGTGGATGCTCAGCAATATGTCCCAATGGTATGTGTGTACAAAGTCACACCGGAGCCAACTTCCTAATGTTAGCCGACGTATTTAGGAAAATTGGCGACCGGTCAGGGTACTCGGTATGTTTCGAGTCCAACACACTTGGCGGCCCTTTCAGACGCCATCTCTCACCAGTTTCGTGCTCGCCGATACGGAAAAGCTGCACGAGAAGATATTACTCATGAGTGATCGTATCCGACAGCTCGAGGATGCACTTGCTGTCCTCCAGGCAAGTGTTGCACCTCACGAATCCCATCCTCTGCTGCGTCGGGATCTTCTTGAGGTCAAGTCAATCATCGACCTACACGTTGCTGTTGACGAGGACAAGGCTCGAAAAACTACCGATCGCGCCGACGAGGAGTCCCAATACATAGAGGCTTTTGGGACACTAGCCTTGCGAGACGATGGTGCTGCAACCTTCTATGGTCGATCTGCTGGCTCAGAAGTGAGTGATATTCGTGCATTGTATCGTATTGGTCGCTGAAGCTTCGCTATAAAGAGCCTACTGATTGTAAGTTGACGAGCGTCGGTGTCGTCCTTGCACTCAATTGTTCCATTTGCAAGGGTGAATCAATAGAGTCATCACGGTCTGTCCCACACCCGAGTAAGGATCCAACTCTAAGTGACCTTCCTGGCCCTGTCAAACGTTTATCCGACACATTCCCTCTCGCTCCTGTCTTCACTGACGCCGTTGACATCAATTATCTCATCCAAAACCATCTGCCTCCATGGCAACGGGCACGTCAGCTATGCGAGCTCTACCTCTCCCAGGCACCCTGGTTTTTCGGTGCAGTCACTAAAAAACAGCTTCTGGAAGAATGCCTCCCCCTCTGGTATAGCGAAGCTTCTGATCTCATTTACCCAGGCTCTGTGGCACCCTCGACTCAGCCGAACCTATCTGGCACGTCGACGCAACCGCAGGGCAAGACCTCCCATGAGCTGGCGTTACTCTTTGTTATCTTTTGCTTTGGCGCTCTCACCGATAACTCACTACCCCCCGCGCCTGATAATGAAGAAGCTAATATGTACTGCTATTTGACGCGTGCAGCCTTAAACCTGGAACCAGTACTGGATCGACCACCATCTGTAACGACCATCCAGACCCTGGCACTACTGGCCATCTATCAAGGTCTGGTTAGTGGCGAAAACAGCATTGAATGCACTTGGGGTGTATTTGGGCTTGCAACAAAGCTGGCACAGAGTGTGGGTGTCTTTCTCTTTGATCGAGCACTTCTTCTCATGCTAGGCCACAAACGTGTAGATTGGACTGCGTGGGTTTCTTCTTTCATGAATGGTAGTCTGAGCTCATAGAAGGATAGACCGCGATTGTGCTCGCTGGCAGTTGCCAACTTCAGAAGTTCAGAAGCGCCGTGCCCTGTTTTGGGAGTTGTTTATCACAGATGGGTGGCAAGTATGTTGCCGTTGACTTTGCGTTCCCGTTCGCATTTCACTGAGTCCTGCCGCAGAGCCTTGCAACTGGCCGTTTAGCCACGTTCTATCTACCGTTCGTCGACTGCGAGCTTCCCAATGACCCAGAACCCACGATCGATGACGATGGTTCTGTTCTTCCTAGCTGTGAGCCACTGTCTTGTGTTTGGGGACTCGCGTTGAGCGGTTGGTCCTGTTAGTCCCTGCATGGAAAGCACAGTTTGGGTACGAGTGTGTCTCTGCTGTCATCCAGAATGCACAAATCGCAAAAGTACCTAAATACTCTGCAATCATTGAGCTTGATCGCAGAGTGCGAGATATGGAATTGCCCAAGTATGCTCAACGAGCACCTCTTCTGGGAGCTGGACTTGCAGAAGCCATGAAACACTACATGCCGTTGAACTATCGGAACTTTAGTCAGTCACTTGTTCCCTTACAAATTCTTGGTACCGTCATACTGATTGAGAAGGATGTAGTTCTTGTATACATTCATCGATGCTTCTTTGCGGAGGCCGTCTCAAACAACCCTATCGATCCGATGCAGAGCCAATATGCGCCGTCGTTTTTGGCTGGCTACCGTAGTGCTTGCGAAGTACTTGGCAACCTGCGTGTCCAATTCGACCTTTTCCCAGCACAAATAGCGCGTTTCTGGGTGTTATGGACGCATGCCTTTTCAAGCTCGGTTAGTCCTTTCCACTTTGAGCAGGGGTGTTGGTTGACGTACTTATCTTTATCGTGGCCAGGTGATGCTGGCTTCTGTCGTGACACATGCGTCAGGTGCTGGGGCGCGGTCTAAGACCACCAGCGCTGCTATGACGGAATTACGTAGAGTGAGTTCAGAGATATCGTGGTGTATATAGACTAATTGGGTATCTTCAGGCTGTCGACCTCTTTCGAGAGGCATCGACATATGGCGGCCGCGCGGTGAAATTTTTGGTACGTCTAATTGCGGTACTTATCTGTGTTCGTTGATGAAACGCGCGCTCAGCCCATCCTTCAACGACTTCTCCAAAAAGCCGAGCAAGCGTATAACACAGCGAAACCTACCGTCGTCCGTAACAGGGACATCTTCTTACCTTCAACAGGGCCGAGATCGAAAGACGAGTTGTCCATCTTCAGTGGCCGAATCAACACAGTGGCTACTAAAGTATCTTCTTCCCCAGTTGTACCTCCAGTTCACGGTGCGGGCTTTGGTGCTCGCAATCCACCCGGCGTCACTGGCGATCCGAGTGCACCATCGGTGCCTGCTACTTCCACTCATCAAACCATGCCCAACTTAACGGCCTTGCACCCGACACTTCGTGATCAGTGGACCAACTTTGAGGGTGATCTCAACACACAACTGACGAATGCCCAGCGGGACGAGTATTATACCGACGAAGATACGCATATGATGTCCCTGGAAGGGTTTGGGGCACCATACATGCCTGATCGGAAGGAACAGCAGGTGCAACAGGCCGAACGACACCAGCTTTACCCTCTTACTGTACCCTCTTCTGGTTACCAATCGAACGTGTCGTATACAGACCCCTCGTCGGCCACGTCGAACTACGGGTCGAGCCAGGGAAGTATTCCGTATCCCAGCATGTCGCCGCAGACACCATCCCACCACCGTCATCACCATCAACAACAACAACAGCCGCAAACGCACCCATATCACCATTACCCATCGGCTTCCTCTTCCTCCCAGAGTTCATCTCCAGAGTATCGGTACCACACTACTGAGACTCGTTACGACCCGTACGAGGAGGAGCAGTACTACCAGACTCCGCAACACCATTATCACACTGATCCTTCGCATCCGTTCGCCGCAGCGGCGGCGTCGTCGTCATCGCAGTACACGTCTCCCATGTCCCACTACCAGGATTCGTCGGCGCAACCACATCGTTGGGATGACGTTGGTCGTACATATTCGGAACCCGTGTCGCGTTCCCAGCCACTGGGCCAGTACTCGCAGCACGATCACTATGCCTATGCCGGTGCGGGCGAAAGGTTGGCAGAGGGACCTCTTCAGCAACAACAGCAGCTTCATCTCCAGGAGACGTGGCAGTCATTTGGTGTCTACGTTGGCTCGCCCAGACCCACACCCTGATGCGCGTGTTCCTAGTACGTTGGTGTTCTATTATCTCTCGCTTTCAACAGCTCGTTGTGGCACCGTAACGTCATCTGTTCATGTCATCGTCATCTTATTCTTGTCCATATCTGCTGCTTCTCAGCGCCTTGTTTTCTGTTGATTGTACTTATTAAAGTGCATGCGTTCGAGATCTAGGGATCCCATGTATAAATACTGAATATTAAATAGCATGGTCGTATGTTTCGGACCCTCTATGATGAACTCATTGTCACCATCACCGACGACGCGAGCAACACGAGATGAATCGCGTTCTCCCCACGCACCACCTTGGTCATCTCAAACCAAGCAATTGAACCCGGAAACATCCCGACGTTTCGAAAAAAGGCCCAACGATCATGGATCAGAGACGACGGCGCGCACCATATCGCTCCTAACTACAACCCCTTGCAAAGCGTCTTCATTCTCGCCACCTGTGCTCTACAGAGTTCTATTTCGGTCGGTACGGCGAGAAGCGACGCGAGTAGGATACCAGACGAGTCTGAGAAGCCCAACGAGCCGATTTTGAACTCGAGTTCTTGCCTCGTTCGTTCCATGTCGACTACCGTGGACGGATCTGGTCGTTCTTGGTTGATCCGGTAAAACACATTAACGCTGCAAGACCCCAAAACGTCAGCCTGTATCGCGAAAAAGGGGGAGACACTCACTATGCGAGTCCACCACATATACCCTCGATACTGATGAGGAGAAAGACGAAGATGATGCTCCTTGCGGGGTGGTCCTCAGAAAAGAGCCCGATGGCTGATTCGTACATCAAGGTCACGAGGATCAGGAATTGGGCAATCGCGGGAAAAGAAAGGAGCTTTTCCGGGAGAGGTGGGATGCCAAGCGAGATCGTTGAGCGCGAGATGAAGACCGTGGATTGATACACGAGCTGTGAAGGAGGGAACATTTCGCGGGTGAGACACGGTCTCTGGTGAATAAATTCGATGTATGACACCATACCTGCCACAGTGGGTAGTAGTCCCTAATGGAGTGGATAATCTTGCTTAGGAGGCCATCACGTTCTGGTGAGGGTACTGGATAAAGCAAAGTTGGCGCTACGCCCTGCGGTGGAAGCGTTGAGCGAGTGAAGAGGGGGTATCAAAAAGGACTCACCTGATTGATCGTGTACTCAAACTGCAAGTAACACTCAGCAATGCAGGTTGATAGTATCAAAACACATACTCACAGTGTACACCAAGACTGTACGAGAGATAATCAGGACTTTGCTTTTCGCTACATCACAGAGAACACTTACAAAGCGGAAGCATGTACTTGGATATCATCGGCTTCACTAAGCGCCACTTGTCTCTGGCAGTTAAAAACACTGGTACTTTGGGTGGTTGGCCGAGAAGGGTATCCCCCTCGGCAACTCGCACTACAGCGACATCAGGGTCTTCTTCAGGCAAAGGAGTGTAAGATCCAGGAAAGGGTGAATCCATAAACGCAGCCGGACGTGGGAGCAAGAAAAAATGTGTCAACGGCAAGACGAGAGGCAGTATCTGACGAAGAAAACGAAGAATGAAGATGAAGGATGACTGGGGGTATACAATAATAGTCTGCATACCGAGGAGACGCCAACCCCTAGACGAACACCGAGTCCCCTAACTTCCCACCACATGAAGGCTCCGGCAAGCCCAGCTGCGCCAGTACCAGACGCAAAGTAACTGGAGGTCCGTTTAAAGCAAAAGTTGCTGGACCTGAGTGAAAGGTACTCACCCGACGCTATGTCCTCCCACAGAAAGATTATAAGTAGTTGACAGTTGCAGGAACGTCAGTTCACCCAAGCCTACCAAAAGTGAGGTGCATTCTGATGACGATAGAAAGATCGGGATTACCAGAAGAGAAAGAAGCAAGACAGATACCCAGCAACCTCGCAAACAGGCTTTCATATAGGGCAACGATCTAAGAATAGTGAGCGCCATTATCGCCCATTTCAAAAAGCACACTCACCAGCATGCCAACGGAGCTCAACAATGCACATCCCACGATACGCCGAGTGTACCGTATCTTGCCTTTGAGAAAATATGGCCATCCAAGCTTTGCCAGCAGAGCAGGAAATATGTTACAAAAAGCGATGATTCCCTTGGGAGTGGATGGGGGCACCAGATCAAGTGCGGCAGAGAGAATGATCACATATAGAACTGGAGCCAGATCACTTCAGCTGCCCACACAAGATGCAAGTAGATACCCACCATTGTTGATAAGCCCGAAGAGAAAAAAGGAAACACCAAGCTTCAGGAGCTTCTGCTTGTGGCCTGTAACGTGGTCAGTGAGTATGGAGTTGACAATAAGCAATGGAAAGTGCAACAAATGGAATCCTCATGTGCAGTCAAGCACGACTGGCGTTGAGACTCGAGGATGGCCCTGGACAGGATCAACACCCACGACTCGGTAGGGACGACGCCTCACCTTGTGTCTTGTCGGATGATATGTCTTCCAGGATACCTTCCTGGCTTCGTAATCGCACTATAGGCATGTCTGGGTTTCCCAAAACCTCTAGCTCTACTGAGTCTGATGGCTTTAGAGGTGAGAGAGGTGTACGGCGAGTCATTTAAATATCTGACAACCAGAATTACACGAGAATGACCTTCTCTCCCCGCCTCGCATGGTTCTGAAAACCCCTTTTCGAAGGGTTACGTTTCTACTTTTGTCATGTACAGTAGATCTACTCCCGCAATACCGTCAAACATCCTTCCAGCACATCGATAGCCACGCCTACCTCGTCCTTCCCGATATTCAGAGATGGTACTAGACGAACCGCATCTTTCCCAGCGGTCAAGACGAGGACCCCTCGCTCCCGAGCCAACTGGACAACCTGGCCGGGATGTGCCTCGTTCTTGAACCCGAGGCCGCGGAGGAGGCCACGACCTCGGATCTTGTCCTGGATAAGGTCCGGGAACCATTGAGCCAAACATTCCAGCCGGCTATCCAGATACGTGCTAATTTCTTTTATGTGACCCACTGACGTCGGGGCGCTGAGCCGGCTTAACACATTATGACCGACAGCACAGGCCAGGGGAGACCCTCCAAATGTTGTTCCGTGTGTACCTACCGAAGTAGGATCATTAGCTGTGCCGACACTGGATATAGTGCGCCTCACCTGCTGTCATCGTGGAGGCAATCGAGTCGTGCAGCAGCACAGCACCAATGGGATATCCGTTCGCCAAAGGCTTTGCCATTGTAACAATATCAGGGTGGCAGTCGACCGGAAGGGAGGAGTGCGCCCATAATGTTCCAGTCCTAAATAGGCCACACTGTAAAGGGCATCAGAGGCATTCATATGTCTGGTAATTTAGCCTGCCTGTATCTCGTCATAGATCAACACGGCCCCAGTTTCGTCGCATCGTTTTCGTAGTGCTCTCAACCAAGATTCCTCTGCAGCAGTGACACCTCCCTCGCCTTGCACAGGCTCAACGATGACCACACAAGTGTCATCGTTAACCAACTTCGAGAGGCTTTCCTGGTCGTTGAGCGTTCCCACATCGACATTTGGTATCAATGGCCGGAACGGCGCTTGGTATTTTTCGGTCGAGGTGACGCTCAGCGCACCCATACTACGACCATGGAACGAGTTCTGGAAACACACGATCCGTGTTTTCGTGCAGGCAGGGTCATCCGCTTTGCCACCCGTAGCAGCAGCCCAGCGATCCTTGCCAACCTTGCGTGCAATCTTGAGTGCGCCTTCGTTGGCTTCAGTACCAGAGTTTGCAAAGAAGACCTTGGCACCCGTCTTTGAAGGGGACGATCCTGTAGGGAAGCCGAGACCGCCTTGTTGTTGAGTAAGAGTCACGATCAGCTCCGCAAGCCTCGGTGCCCATGGATGGTGATATACGTTTGAAGAATGAAGCAACGTCGATGCTTGTTGTCGCAAAACCTGACCCCGAGTAATTCAGAAAAAAGGAATATTGGAGACCTGCCCTACTGAGGTTGACGCTTGCTCACCTCTGCGACGCCAGGATCAGCATGACCCAGTGCGTTCACCGCAATCCCTGCACTAAAATCAAGGAACTTTCGGTCCTCGGTATCCCACACCCAGCTTCCACGGCCGTGTGAGAGCACGAACGGCGGTCGTGCGTAAACACCGAGGATATATTGCTCTCCGAGAGCGAGGGTGCTAGAGGTAATAGATGCTTTGGGGGCAGTGGTCAGGTCATGAGTGGCCTTGAGGTATCGAGTGCTGGGTGCAGGACGATGCTGAAGGAAGACAATAAACAAGATCAAAAGGCACGCCGACTTTGCCCAATTGTGGCCCGTACCTCGGATGCAGCGCTCGAAGCCAATCGAGCTCGTATCACAGCCCGCCTGGCGAACACCCTCGAGGTCATGGTCACGACAGGACTCTGATGGCGGCAAAGGCTCATAGCTGATCCCACAGCGGTCGAGGGCGAGAATACGAAGATGGTGAACTAGGATGGTGAAACAGGAAGATTTTAAGTGAGTTGGTATGGGTCGAGGTACAGGAGCCCACAGGAGCCAACGAGCCGCTGTATCTACGGGCAGCAACGGCAAATTTACAGCAATGAAAGATGCATATGGAAACGACAGCAGGTGAGCACTGGCGGAATTTGCTCACACTTCGGCTCTCGCTGTATGTACAAAATGACAGGGTAAACCCTCGCTCACTCCGGAACACGTCGGACTGGGGCTAAATCCACTCGATGCATGAGGTTTGTCGTACGACGCCCAAGAACATGCGTGTTCGAGACATTCACCCGTCATTAAATCACCAGAATGTACACCGTATGCAATAACATCCAGTGGCGGACCAGCTCACAGGAAGGTTCATTTGTTCCGTAATAGTCGCAATGCCATCTCTTCTTCGGCTTCGAAGTCCGAGTCACGAGGTTCCGTAGCACGCTCCGATTTCAACAAGGACGACTTGGTCCGTTTTGGCGGAGGTACATCATCCTCATCTTCGTCCTCTGAAGGTAGCTCGAAGTCGGGGATGACATAGCCGTCGTCCCGATCGTCCAGCGACCCGACAGTAGCATGGGCTTCCCCTCTCTCGTGGTCCATCTGAAAGTGAAGAAAATAGATGGTTTGAATACGCGACACAGTAAACAAGGCGACTTACCCCGCGTCCGCGCTCTTTGCGTTTCCGCTTCTTCTCCTTCTTCTTTTCTTTTGCTTCCTGCTTGTCGATCCCGTCCGCACTCTTCAATTTCCCTCTCTCTCCTTCAGCAAACGCCCGCCCAGCTTCCTTGACAGCCTCTGCGCCATGCTTGTAAAATTCTTCCGGGTTGACCATCTCGTACACCTCGTGTGGGTTTCCTTCGTCGTCGAAAACGAGCTTGTGCCCCAGCTGATTGCATTTAGCGACCATCCGTTTCGTTCGCGACAGCTTGAGCTTCCGTTTCGATAGGTTTTCCACATCGAGATCGGGCTCGTTAACGGCAGGGAGGTCGAGATCGTGGTCGGCACGTTTGAGGGTAATAAAGTCTTCCTCCTCCTCTCCCGCATCTTCGCGATCGATCAGTTTGGAGTAATGTTCAGACAAGATATTTTGATTTTTGCGCTCAAACATTCGATCGTACTTTGTTCGTACCAAGTTCTACAGCAGGGTTATATTAAGCAAACTGCCACGAGAAAAAGAAAGAGGCGCACTTTAGTGGACTTGGAACCCTCATCCAAGGCCGTTGTGTGATTTGGCTTTCGTGACTCTCGGGCTTCGTCCTCCGAATCTTCAGCACTTTCCGAAGTCGCCGAATCTTCCGCGCTATCATCTTCAGATGACGATGGACCGGCCTTTTCAGATCCGATCTGTGCTTGAAGGGAAGCCACGGTCCGAGACGCGTTCTTCTGCTTCTTCGCCTGTTCCCTACTCAAAAACTTGATCTTGGGTGCACCAGGCAATCCAAGTGACTCCGCAAACTTATCAACGGGAAGCTCGTCGAGCTTGAATATCGATTTGTCCTTGTGCAGATACACAGAACGAACGTAGGACACGAATGCCTGGTCGAAAAGGGTAGAAATAAATGGTTCATCAGCCCCCGGACGGACCATCGTGCGCGAAAGAACACTAGACTCACGCGCTGTCCGAGATACTTGATCTCGGGGTCCTGGAATGCAAGGTTTTGCAGTTGATTTTGGATGCTCTGAGTTTTGCTCGGACGTATTTTGATGTTTTCGATCTTCACTCCCTTCTTCCCGAGAGCGGCGAGCATGCCTTCCTCTTCACTAGGAAGAAGCAGCAACAGTCCATTTCCGGAACTATCATACCGCGCCGTCCGGCCCACGCGGTGAATATATGTTTCTGCATCCTCCGGCGCGTCCACCTGAACGACCCAATCCACCGATGGAAAGTCCAATCCACGTGCTGCGATGTCAGTCGCAAGTAATACTGCATGTTGCGAAGACGTGAAACGACTGTACATCGTCAATCTCGCAGCCTGTTTTTGTTTTCCGTGTAGATGAAGTAACGGGATCCCGGGCTGCATCTTGCAGAATGCCTCAAACACGAAACGGACTTGTTTCCCGCTCGAGAGGAAAACGAGGATTTTCGAGTGAAGGTGGGTCTTGATGAATGACCAGAGAATGTCGAGCTTCAGGTCAAGCGTGCATATACTGTAATGTTGTGAGAGGCTCGCGGGTGTCACCGTCGAGCTTCCGACTTCTTCTATACCAATGTGAACCGGGTCCTTGAGACTGAGACGGGCCAGCTGCGCGACAGATTGAGTTTGTGTAGCTGAGAAGAGTAATGTTTGACGGGATTTCGAGAGGTGTGAGAGAAGTGCGGACAGCGTTTTCGCGAACCCCATATCAAGGATGCGATCCGCCTCGTCGAGAACTAATCCAAAATGAGTTCTCGTGCCATTCACACACAAGTCCAGAACACCCACCAAGAATCTGCAAGTTATCGGACTCGAAGCCGAACGTCTGGTCCATATGCTGCAAAAGTCGACCAGGCGTCGCGACGAGAATGTTCATTCGAGACAGGCGCTCGCGTTCGTCTTTGAGATTCTTCCCACCGATGACGAGGCCTGCAGAAAAGCCATGATAGCAGCCTATGGAACGCAATACGTCGAATATTTGGACAGCCTTGCCGTGCGTCACAACCTCCATCCGGCTTCAGATTCAGACACGCACCAATTCTCGTGTTGGTGATATAATCAAAGCCCCAAGTCCATCTTGGGGTCCCCATCTTTGACGATAGAGTATTTCGAGTGTAGGAATGAGAAATGCGAGGGTCTTCCCACTTCCTGTCCGGGCGGCACCTAGGACATCTTTTCCCTTCAACGATACTGGTATGCTGGATGCCTGTATGTCAGTCATATCAACAAAGAAGCATTTTTTAAGACCTAGGCTTGCGTTAAGCGAGGGCATAATCCGTGACGAAGAATCTGGCATACCGCGCTTGGTGAGATGAGATATTGGGAGATCGGCAAACGCTTTCAGGTCCCCCGGAGATTCCTGACAGAATCGCAATTCAGTTCATGCCTACGACTTAATTTCATCTGCTTTGCTCACGAATTCCATAGCGAGTCTATCCAATGACTCTAGCTGCTCTCTGTCATTGATTTTCTTGAGCCGGGTTGCATGGAGGGGTTGTGCCTGTTTTTTTAGCTTGCGACGACTCTGCACAGTGGAGGGCCTTGCTTTTGAGACCATGCTGAGTAGAGGTAGGAAACAGGGTTCCCTTCAAAGGGTAGCAAGCTAGGAACTAGCTACTAGTATAAGGATGCGCTCAAGTTCAAAGGAATATGTTTGTTAGCCTGATTTGGTAATCATCCCTAATAGTCTTTGAATAGGACACCCGACGAGTGTTCTGTTTCACAAAAAAAAAGAGTTAAGTACCATTCTTTGCATACATTCTGCTCCATTGAGAGGACATTTCTACAGAAATGTAACTTACTAGTACACTTTCCCATATCTTTTAAGAAAGCGAACGTTTCCTCTAACCTCGCTTGCGGCTAGTAGGAATGCACACCTCGTACTTCAGAGTTCCGAACCAACCGTAGAAAATTCTCCTTGAAAAAATGACCCTTTGCTTCTGCAAGGTCAAAGGTTGTCTCTCCCTCAGCATTTCTTGCAGCAGGGTTGGCCCCAGCGTTAAGCAGAAGTGCGACAACCTTCCAGAATTGAAGGTGAAAGGAACCATTATCCATCTCAGGAGGGCGGCTGTACCGTAGGATGAGATGGAGGGGAGTATTTCCATTTGGTGTGGTAACGTTAATACTAGCCCCCTCACGAATCAAAAACCTAATAAGCCATGCTTCGGAGTACTGCCATGGGGAGTAGTCTCTTGGCACTACTACCGAGAGTAGCACATCGCTGGGCAGTGGAACATTTTATGACAGCAAATACTTGAGGGTGGCAATTTCTCTTCGTCTTGCCGCAACGTGAATAACGTTTTCGCCGGCCGAGTCCCGCGACGAAAGATCCCAGCCTAAGCTGACGAGGAACCTAGCGCACTCCAAGCAACCTTCACCGTTAACTAAGACGTTGGGCCGTAGCAATGCCGCCGCGTCCCCGTAATTGGTTGCGACACTGCGTATGTCAACCCCTCTTTGAAGAAGGAAACGATTGTCCGCGTCGAGGCGAGGGAGATATCACGGGGAAGCGGTATATCTTGTGAAAGGAGGTAATCCAAGATGGCAGTGAATCCATACGTCGCCGCGATATGCACTGGTGTCTTCCCGGCTATATTCTGAGCACGAGGGTTACATCCTGCACCAATCAGGGTTTTGACACTTTCCAGCCGGTCGTCTTCGCTGCTAAAACCAGGGGACAGGACCAAATGTAAAGGAGTATCTCCCTCCGTCATGACAACCGAAACGTCAGCGCCCATGTAAATGAAGTAATGGACTAATTGTCA
>JBBPUO010000067.1:19642-33640 GCA_038094755.1 Caloboletus firmus | reverse complement strand
CAGTTCGATGTGGCGAGTAGTATGTCAGGAGGGAGTGGCATGCCCGACGAAAGGAGATAATCGATGACAGACATATGTCCATTCCGTGCCGCACTATGAAGGGGTGTTTCGTGGGCTGAATTGAGTGTATGAAGGTTGCACCCAGCACGAACCAGTAGTTTAACCACCTTGAAGGCATCATCCTCCGAATAAAGCATTGTAGCGAGATGTAGCAAACTATCACCATCTCCTGTGATAACGTGGGTGTCTGCTTGCTTTTCAAGTAGAAAGCGGACCGTTTGAAAGTGATTAAATGGATGGTGGCGACCACGCTCAAACGCACTGAGCATAATGTCTAAAGGGACCGGCGTACCGACTGAGAGCTAGGAGATACTCCATGACCAAGATATATCCTTGCCTTGCTGCGATATGAAATGGCATTTTCCCAGCCACGTTACCTGCGCGAGCATCACATCCTGCGTTGACAAGTATTTTAATTCGTTTCAAACAAGCAACTTCCGGGTCAAGATCCATGGAAAGATGAAGGAGAGTGTCCCCATTGGAACAGGTGATGTTGATGTCAGCTCCCTTGTCGATCAGGAATTTGATGACTGGTGTTGCCTCCTCGAATGGACTGCCAGACACAGACAAAAGGATACTAGGTGATGGTGGAAGATTCAGGGGAAAAAAATGCTCTACAACTAGAAGATATCCATTTCTTGCTGCAACATCCAAGCATGTTTCACCGAGAGCATTGGGTAAACGAGGATTGCACCCGGCATCTAGGAGGACTTTTGCACTCTCCAGGAACTCGTCCGAGGTTACCCAGGGAAGTGTCAGAACAGAGTGAAGCAGAGTGTTCCCATTGGCTGCAATAGCATGCACGCCAGCACCTTCCCACACAAGAAAATGGATCGTCGACGCTGGGAGTGGACCAGGGATCACAAGCAAGATATTGGCGGGTAGGTGTGCTTGTGAGAGTAAATATTCAATCACAGAGACATATCCAAATCTAGTCGCGATGTGAAGGGGTGTAGTACCGTCTAGATTGCATCCGGCATTGATGAGGACCTGAACACTTTCCAGGCAGTCATTTTCTGGAAGTCCGGATTCCAAGATGAAATAGAGTGCATTGTCCTCATCAGGGGAAACGACATCTACATCACACCCCCTGCTGAAAAAGAGACGTATCATTGCTGAGTTCGAGCCCCAGCTTCGAGATGCATTAAGAATGATGTCGGGAGAGATCGGTATGTTTCGTGAAAGCATATATTCGACAGTGGAAACGTGCCCTGCAGACATGGTGTGGAGGAGGGATGTCTCATTGAAACGAGCACTGGATGGGTCACAGCCAATCTGAACGAGTCTCTGTTGAATTACTTCGATATCTTGTTCCGAGTCCAAATGCAGAGGGAAACTGTAATTCCTGGGTTCTAGTGCCTGGAGAAGTAATCCTTCATCTTGAATGCCAGCTGCCCATTCTGCAAACTGATCGGTCTGCAGCAGCCTTCCGACAATGGAAGCAGGAAATGCATGGGATGGCCTTCGAAGTAAACTTTCAAATAGATCATAAGGCACAGGACTCCCTTCCGTTAAAAACAGATCGACCATAGGACCATCTCCATATTCAATGGCAGCCTCAAGTGGCAAGACACAGCGGGAATCATCAGGGTCGACAGCCCAACCTCTACAGTTCAGGCTGACACCACTTGACAGTAAGGTCCTAGCATGTTCAAACTTGTGGAAGCATGCTGCATATATGAGCGGGTTTGTCCCAACCTTTAGATTCAGCTTCGAGCGGCCAATGTATGAACGTAGGAGGGGCTCCGGTGCAAATGCAACTAGAATGTACAGTATGAAGTCGTGTTTGAGAGTCGGCCATGAGATGCCAAAGAAGTCCGCCCTCTCGCACAATTGCTCCCAGTCTGAAGGGTACTGTTCCACATCTGACTGCAGAATCTGAATAGCACGTAGGGCCACTCTGCTTCCTGGATTGACATAAGAAAGGTGGCCAAAACCCCACAATTGGACATATTCAAGAAGTGGGTGAGACTCAGATAGAGGCGAGGAAGACCTGGGGTATTTCATGGAACGGAATGGGGTGACATCGGGGTTGTCGCGTCGTATCGTTGTCCTGTACGAGTCATGAGGTAATCCTTCATGCCCCCTGGACCACTGACTATACTTAATGTAGGCAGTGATGTAGCACATACAAAGGAGCGCCAGTTGTGTATCAGCAGCCTGCTCGTTTATATGATATATCGGATGCCTGGTCCGATTGGCTTCTCCTATCAAGTATTCCTACCCAAATAGCAACTCAGTCATGTAGGATAACAGACGGTCACAACGGCAGAGCATACCTTCACACTGAAGTGAGATAGGATAACAACGTCTGTCAATTCATCATATGTTACCAAACTGCCTAATGTGTCCAACAAAGCAGGTCCATGAATAGGCCTGGATTCGAGATCCAGTACTCGGTTCCTGAGGTCAATTGAGAGGCCTTCCATGATTTGAGATAACTGTAATGGTTCCAAGGCAGCCACTAGCCACTCCAAGGCACGCCGGACGACCTCCCCTTCTTCATCTTCGTTAATCCCGAGGAGAATTCTCTCATATGTTGTGTTGAGGTCGCAAGGAAGGTTGTTGAGTGTTTCCCGGATCCGTACGGCGGTTACGCACCGCTTGAGCGCATTGAATTGGCATTGCACCCATCGGAACCTATAGAACGGTAACTGCAAGTCCGCCAGCAGATTATACGTTGCAATACCACTCACAGTCCATCCGCCTTCTTGCACAATGTGAAATTGATCTCCTCCTTCAAGTCAGCGTCCATGATTCTCAGCCTTCGGTGAGAGTCCAACTCCCTTGTCACATGTAATATTATGTCTGTCGATACCGCGTGCTTCATTTTATCCATAGAGATCCGTGGGAGACCCAAGAAACTGTCCTTGATCACCTGCAGTGGCCGGCTGGTCACAAACAATCGGATACCGCCTTTGGTTAATTCCTTGAGAGCATCAAGAAGCTCTTCGACATCTTTGCACTTGTCTAGGGCGTCAATGATAATGAATGGCTGTTGGCTAAGCTGCTTCACTCCCCAAGAGACGTAGCGAGCAAGATGAATGACATTACTGATGGTTGAAGTGCCTTCATCCTTCTGCTTGGTTAAATCGTCAATCAGGTCCCCAGAGTCAACGACCGTGTTGCGAACGAGTCGCTGCAACAACTGGGAGAGAATGGAGCGCATCACTTCTGAGGCACTTGTGGACCGCTCGTTCCGGAAATCGCAATAAAAGAACACTAAGACTTCGCCATCTTGTAGCGCACCCTCCAGGCCGTCGATCACGGAAGCCCTGCAACAAAGATTAATGTCAGTTGGAGACAGGAGACGTACACGTACGCTGGGACTGATTTCCCAGCTCCGGCTGATGACCATGTTAATACCAGGAACAAAAAATTGAGACATTTCAAGCCTTGTACCTTTCCCATTCAACCACAAAAACGAATTCTCCGCATTCCTCTATGTTTTATATGCGTTCATGTTAGGCAACCATGTACATGTATCGGGCTGCCGCAGAAGGGTCGTACGTTCATGTATGTCCCTACACTTCCACGCATTGAGCCATCCTAGAACACCATTGAGCTTCTCCGCTGTGAGATGTATGTTCTTCAAAATTCCAGTTAAAGTGGTAGCTTCAGTTTACGCACGATCAACTCTCTGCTTCCTCAACGTTTCTAAGTGTTGTACGCGCTGCGTTGTCTGTGCAGTGTTTCGTCTAACGACTTCTTCCGTACGTGGCACATCGCACTGAGAGACTTGCTGTCGAACACCACCTTCTCGGTTCCTAGCAGACTGATGAGGTACACGTTCAGTGCGCGCACCACGCGACACTCACCAAATGTCCATCGTGAACAAGAAATGAAAGTAATCCCTGCGTTGCTGAAAGAGCCTAATCGCCTCACCGCCCTTGTCTTTGACAGGTGCGGAGCGCGAAGTTTGGAAAAAGTTCTTCACGCCGCAGTCGAGGTTCGCGTTGAGTAGCATGTCCATTTGGTTCAAGGTATCCAAACATATCTGGGGTTCTTTTCCTCCTAACCAATCCGCAAGCCGATCGTCGACGTTTCCTTCCTTTAGAAACAATGTCTTGTTGAGCGTTTCCAGGATAGCGTTAGAACCGACGACTATCTTGTCCAGCCGAAAGCTTTCGACAGTTTTGTGACCAGCATATTTGACGAGTGCGTTGACCACTCGTTGTGAGACTGACGCGATGTGGATCACGACCTGGGTCGAGTCTGGCATGGTCGGCGTGAATCGCTCGTGACAGTATATAGTGCGTTGGTATCAAAGCCTCAAATTCCATATTGGGGTCCCCATTTCTGATGATAATTTGGTCGAGCCGATGACACTCTTGGTAAATGAATCGTGCAAGCAGTTCATCACGACAGTGAATTCGATTTTAGTGCAGAATAGTATTCAATGAAGACAGTGGTACTCTTGAGGCAGCTGTACTCAAGGAACCACGGCACCCACATCACGGATCATGTCCTACCCTCGGTCGAAAAGCCGCCACGACTGTCGAATTAACCGCACCTTCCCCCTTGACAGTCAACCACCTTCCCAACCGGTGCTCCTGACCCAATCCAGCGACCAACAGTAACGTCTCGATGCCCGTTATCCTGACTGTCGACGGCTTTCCATTGAGAGCAGGTGTGGCGGTTGCCGTTTTCGCGACAGGACCGGGAATTGGTGTGCCAGTCCACGAGGCACTGTCCAAGAAACCTTTAGGAGCAGAGAGGAGCTGGAGAGAATTGACGATGCCCGGGGCTGAAACTGTTCCCACAAGGGAGAAGGATTTGAGCTTCGAATCGAGTTTCCATATTCGTATGACGCCATCCCATGATCCTAAGTGAGGTGAACAGATCATCAAAACACAATCTTCAAAGAACAGCAGACTGGAATCATGTACCAGACGCAAAAATGTCAGAATATCGTAGACATGCTACCGACGTTATCCATCGCGGTGTCTTGACAGTGCCTTCGGTGGAGGACTCGACCTCGTGTAGACCATGACACAGTGCCTGCGTGAATATCGGTTTCTTTTTTTGAGTGTTCCAGAGACATATCGAACTATGACGGAATTATTAGCCATCTGTTCCCTGGTTTATACGACAAGGGAACGGAAACATACCCTGTGTCGCCCCCGCTAACCAAATTCGTCTCGTCGACCATAGCGACACACTCAATACTGCCCTCTATGAACGTTTTCTGCTTCTCTACACCCTTCCCTTTCTTCTCTTCCCCTTCTCCGTCACCTCCATGCCCCTCGAAAGCGCCCCCTTCTAATAGTTCGCGAAGCGCACTCTTCCCCCCACCACGGAATACGAGCTGACTTTCCTCCGCAATTTTCCAGAATCGTAGCGTTCGATCTCGAGCGCCTGCTGTGATGGCTGTCTCACCACGGAGAGCGTCCATTGAAACGATCGTATCTTGATGACCGAACAACGTTTCGACATATCCCAGAACGGAGAGATCAAATAGTTTGACTGTGCGGTCAAAGGATCCGGTGTATAGTTGCAGAGTGCCTTTACGGAAGGCGAGGCTCTAGTAGCGAAAAACGACGCGTTCAATATTGGCGATGATACCAGAGGAAAGGATGGATCCACGCACGGATATGAGGTCTTTATGTCCTCCAAAGCCTTTTACCCATTTGTTTTTCTCAGCATCCCAAACGCCGACTTTTTTATCCTTCCCGGCACTCGCAAGATATTTACCATTACTGCTGACGGCCAACGCCAACACTTCGTCTGTGTGGCCCTCGATGTCGAACGGATTTGCCTTCTCCTTTCCTTTGCCCTTTGGATCTAGACGTTGCTTGTAAAATGTGGCTGTTTTTTTACCAGTCCGAAGGTCCCATTTGTTAATGGAACCGTCTTTCGAGGCTGTGAAGAGGCATTTGGCATCCTCAGTAGCTACAGCTGACGTCACGGACAGTCGATGGCCACGACAGCGAAGCCGCGAGGTAGACGTGAAGTCGTACTAGACAAGCGGTAGGTACCTAGAAAGGATGACGAAATGGATGCGACTCACAGTGTCCGCAACGAATAGATGCACTTTGCCGGAGTGCTCGAGCACGTCTTGACGGAGGCGTGTTGATATGAGATCCTTATCAACCTCGGCAGCATCGAATTCCCCTTCGGCTGTACGGGTGACATGAAGGAGGAGGCATCGCATAGACTCAAGCAGACTCACCGAGGCCCTCTGTCACGTTCTGTAAGTAGAGCTTCGCTAGTCGGAGACGCTTCTCGGCGGGTGTCTCGTCAATGTCCTCGTTCCCACTGGACTCCGGCTCGTCGTCTGCACGGAGATCGAGATCGTCGATGGCGGCGTCATCATGGTCTGTCCTATCCAAGTCTAGTTCCTCGTCTCCCCAAGATTTCTTCGGCTTGGACTTGGGTTGCACGCCATTAGGCTTGGCTGGGTGTGAATACTTGGCCCTGTGAGGTTGCTTTTTTGTGCTTGTGGAAGAGGAGGACCGTTTGCGTTTCTTGGATGCAAAGAACGCGTCTGGCATATTCCCCTCGGACGCGATGCTACAGTCGATTGAAAAAATCAATGGTATGTGTGCGGCGTTTGCCGAGAGCATGTGACTTATGTGCACGTGATTTTAGTCCTTTTATGGCAAGTGTCCATGTGGTGCCTCTTGTCCGGTGACTTGTTTTTCAGGAAATTCTGATAGCGATGAGAGCGTCTGCCCTATTTCGACCGTTCTCAGACTCGCTTCGCCAGCCCATCCCCGCCAACAAGAGATCTTTGACATCGCTCTCCACGATGAGTAAACTCTCCGTCGACGACCTTAACCCCGCCATCCGCAACGTCCAGTATGCTGTTCGTGGCGAGCTCGCCATCAAGGCAGAGCAGTACCGCGTCAGGCTTCAGCAGAACCCGACCTCCAGTGGGCTTCCCTTTAGCCAGGTTATTTCATCGAATATCGGAAACCCCCAACAAAAAGGTCTTGATCAGCCCCCGCTCACCTTTGTCAGGCAGGTATGTCTATCCTTTTCCCCCCTGTTTACTGTAGAGGAATACCTGGAATCGCTTGCTGTACATCTACTCACGTCATCCCGCAGGTCGCCGCGTTGATGGAATACAGGGACCTCAAGAATCTTGCTCCGAATATTTTCCCAAAGGATGTCATTGCCCGCGCAGATGAACTATCGGCAGAAATCGGCTCTATCGGCGCATATTCCCACTCTCAGGGTGTTCCGCTCATCCGCAAGCACGTCGCAGAATTTATCCAAGGTCAGTGTTTCCTCTCGACTTGTTCGTCGCATCGTATTGACTTGCTGTGCCCGCCTGCACGCGTGTATAGCTCGAGACGGACGTCCGGCATACCCTGGGCATATCTTCCTTACCGGCGGGGCTTCCGCCGGTGTGTCGCTCTTTATATCAATGCTTATCTCCGAACCCGGCAGGTCGGGGATCCTTATCCCTATTCCACAATACCCCCTTTACACTGCAACCCTTGCCCAGTTTTCCGGAGTGCCGATTCCTTATTATCTCGACGAGGCTAATGAGTGGGGTACCTCCGTCAACGAGATCAAGTCACTTCTCGAGAAGACGCGTCAGGAGGGCAAGACACAGCCAAAGGCTCTCGTGATCATTAATCCTGGTAACCCAACCGGCGCCGTCCTCGACAGGAAGACTCAAGAGGGGATCGTCGATCTTTGCGAGCAATACAATCTTGTCCTCCTGGCCGACGAAGTATATCAAACGAACCTACACCGCTCAGCAACACACCCGTTCACATCCTTTAAGAAGGTCGTTGTCGAGTCCGGAAAAGATGTCGCCCTCGTGTCTTTCCACTCCATCTCAAAGGGTGTCACCGGTGAATGTGGTAGACGTGGTGGTTATTTTGAATGCACCAATATGAGCGATGATATCATCGCTACGATCTACAAGATGGTCAGCGTCGGCCTCTGTCCTCCCCTCCAGGGACAGATTGGTGTTGACTGCATGATCCGCCCTCCAAGAGAAGGGGATGAGAGCTATGCGCTTTGGAAGAAAGAAACTGACACGATTCACAAGGCGCTCGCCCAACGCACAGCCCAGATGGTAGCTGCCCTCAATGCTGTGGAAGGCGTTAGCTGCGTCGATTCACCCGGTGCCTTGTACCTATACCCTCGAATCTGGTTGTCTGACAAGGCGATCGAGGCTGCGAGAGCAGTGGGTAAAGAACCAGACGCGTTCTACGCCCTTGCGTTACTCGACGCGACCGGCATCTGTGTCGTCCCCGGATCTGGGTTCGGACAGAAAGAGGGAGAATACCACTATCGGCTGACATGCTTGTGTCCCGGTGTGGAAGAGTATGTGGGCAAGCTCGTTAAGTTCCACGAAGACTTTACGAAGAAGTACCCCCACGTTTGAGCCTGATAGTGATACCCTGTCTAGATGCGTTTTGGCTATTTACTAATACGCTTTGCTTACACGCTGTTCTACACATTGTCGTACTCTCGCATCCACGTACTTGCAACATAAATTTATTATCTGGGGCTCCCAGCTGACTGGAAGTGGCTACATTGGACTTGTTTGTGTCATGTCAGTTCCACCACCCTCGCCATCATCGTTTGCCCACCGTGAGTCCATCGCTCGTCTTCTCACACCCTTACGCCGTGTCCGTCCTACTGTTGCATACTACAAGCTTGCCGCGCATCGCATACCAACTCTATGGACGTTGTATCGCGGTCTCCAGAGGCACGCCGGACGCGAGAACGTATGTTTGGGTGTACCGTTTGTTTTCCGGGCGTAGATTGACACGGCATCTCAGCTTCAATGGCGCATACGCACACTCTTTGAAGCGAAGAGGCACACGATCCAAGCCCACATTGCGAAAGCACAGCTCGAGCGGGCATACCAGGTGAGAGTTGTGGTTGCATTTCACAGCGATATGACCTTCATATTCTGCCCCTCGTGCAGTGGCTCGACATGTTCGTGCGTGCAAAACAGGGCGATGCGTTTCTCCAGGCAGTTCTCGATAGATATGACCGTATGATCGCCAGCAGGCGCGAGAGGAGAGAGTTTGGTCGGCTTGTCAGGGAAGCGTTGGTGTGTTCGCCCGTTACCGTCCCACACTCATCGTACTAACACTGATTGACGCTACGCTACAAAAAGGAAGAGCAGGCCCGCCTGCGCACGCGCACCATCTTCAAGGGCTCCTTCATCCGCCCAACGTTGTACAACAGGCTCCTCCCGCGGCTGTTCCCCCAACCAGTCAGCATCTCGTGCATGATCAACAAGCGGCGTCTCCGTAGGGAGCGACATTACGAGCGGTCCGTAGAACTGACGGAGTGGATCAAGGACCTTGAGATGGAGTGCGCGTTCGAGAAGCAACTGCGTCGTTCAGGAGAGCGTCTCGACCCTGTGTTCAGCGACGACCCGAATGCATGGTGTACGTGTTCCGGACGCGCGCGTTCTTGGTTTTCGGGTGCATACTTACGTGAAATGATGTAGTACAGCCTTTGCGAGACAAGCTGCAAGTTATACAAAAGGCGAACGAGAAGGACTATGATCGTTTGTACTCGAATTATCCCGACTTACTCCTCCTTCAGGGCGTTCGCGCGCGCCGACAAAAAATCCAGTACAAGACGCGTCAGTACGCACGCGAACGGGCTGGGGAAGTGTTTCCGTCTACGCTTGCACGTATGCGTCAGGGCCCGCCTGCACACGTACTCGCCAAGATGACGCCCGAGGAGCGGAGGGCGGACAAGATCGTGAGGGGCCCCGGTGAGGCGGGTTACACGGCGACGGTGAAGATGAGTATGGGAAGGACATTGAAAAATAAGGAATTGTGGAGGTTAGAGGATGGGAAGGAGGAGTCGGAGAGGCTCGAAAGAATGGAGGAGGTGGTAAGGGAGGAGAATCGACGAAGACGGTCTGTAAGCATGGAGCAGGAAAAGGGAGAGAGTACGAGTCGGAACTGATGGGCTTGAAAGGTATGTGCTATATATTATTCACGTATGCAGAGACTAGATTTGCCAATGTCAGATCTGCGTTGGCTGTCTGGTGGCGGCTCTATGTGCCTTCTCGGCTGAGACAGGCTAGGGTTGTGGACGAAGGGCGTTGACATAGCTGACGTCTCTGGCGGGTATGTGCTGCGTGCGATTACGGGCTGAAAACATTCTAGGTACATGGTGTTATCACGTCCGTGTATTTATTCTTGTGCGTCGGTGGATCAAGGAAATTTCAGACCGCGACGACCGTCCTCTGCCGTTGATGCTCTGATTCGACGAGACTAAGCAGGGGGATCTGCCACACCTCGGACTCACAAGGCGATGCATCTCAGGTTTATTGGGACCACGGAATTCAGGTGCTGGTGCATGCTTTGATACGCGTCGGTCCTTCTGCTGAGCTTGAAGCGGCCATCGTCACGAGCGCGCCGCGAAGCTCGTCTATCAGACCCAGGTGTCGCGTCTTCTCACCCTGCAGCCTGAGCTTCGTCTGAACACCATAATCTTGGGCCTTAACCGACATTCTCACCACTTCAGTACGGACCCCGCAATACATATCAACCTCGTTTGTTCGAGGTCCAGGAAGTTTGTACGGTAGGAGCATTTGGCGAATGAACCACTGTATGTCATGGCCAACTTGGCGCGGCCTCGCGGCACTACATGGGAGTCCACTTTACAACGGTCACGGGCTCTCGGGGTACCACTGACAATCACCACGCACAATCTCCCCGATGTCTTTGAGTAAGTTGCCACATGAACTGATATCCACACTCAGTTACCGGCGTGATGTCCCTCGAATGACGCCATCGGACCAAACTTCTATACTCGGCACACGATGAGCGCCTCAAAGACCGGTAACTAGTTGGGTTCCCAGTCACTCCTTCATGGACGAAGCACGGAAAACCAAGTTGATCGACGTTGCGTCGGCCTCACAGCGAGGCGTCAACACGCTTGTCGGAAACTCTGATGGTTCTGGAACTCGACTGAATCTCAGACTTTTGGTATCTTTAGCATAGCTCGGCTTACTTAAATTTCTGATGTTGCTGTCGGAGGACGGTGGCACTTTCTACCCTAGTCTTCCAGTTTTCGACCCCTGGTCCATTGCTTGGTATATACGAACATCTGCGCCAGCTCGCGAAGGCTGGGGAGGGTTCCACCCTCAAAATTGCAACGGATGTTGTGGTCAGGCAGTTCGGCGTCGACTCCGAAGATTCACTTCAACGGACTGTGTCATTTGTGCTTCCCGCGCAAGAAGTCCAACATCATCCCTGCGACAGGTGTTATTCTTGCTTGCATCATCGTCCATAAGAGCAACGCGACAGAGCCGGTTTGCCCTTCCAGTTCAGTGCTCACTTCCCCACTCGGATCATTGCACGTTTCCCAATTCCGTACAATGTTGTAAACACGTACGTTGGAGGATCCCAAGGAAAGAGCATCGGATAGCTTAGGTCATCCAGAGCTCGCCCGTAGCTGCCTCGCTGGATATCTGAGACAACGGGCTGCAGTATCATGTCGATATTGCATCGGTCCATTCATCATATCCCGAGAAGGGCGTGGTCGACGCTGCAAGATTGTGCCCCGACTTTTTCTCTGCACCCACCAAAGCTCCACTCATCGGTTCCGGAGACTATCATCGTCGGCCAGATGAATCAGTTTTTTTTGTCAGAATATACCGCTAGCCCTGAAACGTTCATCTTATCGACTCCAACCACCAGGTCAAGGGTAGCGGCGACGTCCATGTCATCGAGACCGCGATATTCCCTACGTCTGGGTCTTGGGATCCTGTGCATTTTGATGAATCGACGCGTGTGAACCTACGTACCAGGACTATTTGCTTCTCTTGAAGAGACTCTCGTATGACCGCAGTACACCTAAAAGCCATGACTAGCACGAACATAATGGGCTATGGCCGGCAGGAACGCTGCAATCGCAGTGGTGGTTGTCGGCCAAAAGACACATCATTCGCTCCTTTGGCTAGCCTGCCTGTACTGCATTAGATTAATGCTTTTCTTCGCATGCGTCATGTGTGATCAGTGTGAGGACAACAAGAAAGAAGAATACCACGATCCTGGATTGTCAGCGCGATACAACCTGGACCCAGATATGTATCCTCTGCTGCTAGGTGAAATCTCCATCGGTGTCTAAATATCGTGTTTTTCCCCGGAATTTTCAATCATTCAATTGATATCCTTGAACCGTTCCGATACATGTCCAGGTATGATGGTGCGCCGTCGTAGCGTGGGGGTTGCAGGGAACGACATTAACACTGCGAAGACCACGGTCGTCATTAGACTGAGAGCACCAAATTCCACTACAATTCGGACGTGCTCTTGTTACATATTCACGCACTTCGCCAATGATTTCATTGAGAGTGGCAGCGCTGATGGTGATGGTGACCGTCCCTAGACATGGCACACTAAGGGTAATGACGCGTGACGCTAGCATAAGTACTTAAAGTAGAAGAACGTGAACCACGGTGTTCGTGTTCAGTGTTCAGTGGGCAGGGAACGTACCGCACATCGTGTCACTGGCAGGATTAATGACTGGGTAGGACTGATTAAACTTGGTTTCGATTTCTCCAGCACCAGCACCCACTCCCCTGGGTACAAAAGTTACTGCTCGTTTGCGATTACGCGTACGTGCATACGGAAAGCGAGTGAAGCGTTGGTATAGTTCCTTGCTTAACAACGAGCTGCTGGACAAGCTGATCGTTCAACTCCATGGCAATATATGTCGAGTTCGTTCGGCGACATATCCAAGAAAGGAAATCAACACCTTCCCGCTCCGACGGCCAGGAAGCTTTCGAGCAAATATTGAGACTACGCCATGGCATCTCTTATTGCCATCCTCGACCTCAAAGGAAAACCGCTCATACAACGCTCATACAAGGATGATGTCCCACCGTCGTACATCGAACGTTTTCTCCCGCTCGTCCTCGAAATCGAAGAAGATGGTCAACAGGTCACACCTTGTTTCTCGAGCCAAGGCGTTAACTACATGCACATTCGGCATTCAAACCTATATCGTGAGCAGCTTTTCTGTCTCACATATTATGCATTTGCATCTCACTGATGCACTATTGTAGTCCTCGCACTGTCGAAACGAAACTCCAACGCAGCCGAGATCATCATATTCTTGCATCGGTTAACACAGGTCCTCGTCGAATACTTCAAGGAACTCGAAGAAGAGTCAATACGGGACAACTTTGTGATCATCTATGAGCTTATGGACGAGATGATGGATTTCGGGTACCCACAGACGACGGAGAGCAAGATCTTGCAAGAGCGAGTGTACACTCTATCACACCCATGCCCGACACTGATGATCGCTGTATTGTTGATGATAGATATATTACGCAGGAATCCCACAAGCTCGAGATCCAGGTTCGACCACCGATGGCAGTGACAAATGCTGTTTCGTGGCGAACAGAGGGCATCCGATACCGCAAGAACGAGGTATTCCTCGATGTCATTGAGAGTGTCAACCTTCTCGTGCGTTTGAATTCCTCCACGCGGATGGCACGGCACCTGATGAAATTGTTCTTACTGTGTTATAATACCATTTCAACCTACACACCTCGCTACCCCGCAATGATTTCCAAAACACAGGTGAACTCCAACGGAAACGTCGTACGATCCGAAATTTTAGGCGCAGTCAAAATGAAATGTTATCTATCCGGCATGCCAGAACTTAGGCTGGGTCTCAACGATAAGGTCATGTTTGAGAACACGGGTCGCAGTACGTTTCCCTAACCCACCCCTTCTCTGCATCTTTGCCTCATCACCATCACCTACTCGGTCTCAGCATCTCGGGGTAAAGCCATCGAAATGGAAGATGTTAAGTTCCACCAATGTGTCCGTCTCTCCCGCTTCGAGAACGACCGAACGATATCCTTCATACCTCCCGACGGCGAGTTTGAACTCATGTCCTACCGACTCTCCACACCGGTGAAGCCGCTCATCTGGGTCGAAGCTGCCGTGGAAAGCCACAAGGGGTCGAGGGTGGAGTATA
>JBBPUO010000067.1:0-15045 GCA_038094755.1 Caloboletus firmus | reverse complement strand
TTCTGCTTCTAGCAAGAAAAGGGGCTGACGTGCATACTATCGCGGCAAATGGGGACACCTCACTCCACCGGGCCCTTCTGCACTTTAGGGTTGGCTCGCTGGAAGACTGTCTAGATTGTGTGAAAGTCCTTATTGACGCTGGGTGCAATCCTGGTTTACGCAACGCGGACGGAAAAACACCTTTTGATGTTGCAGCAGAACAAGGCCATATTTCGGTTGTTCAGTATCTTCATGGTACACTGCATTCCCCGTTACCTCTTGACATCCTCCTCTCTGTTGTTGGCGGTCGCTCCGTGCAGGCCGTTGCAGTGATCAAATTCCTCATCAACAAGGGGGTTGATGTACGTGTCACCGGCCCCAATGGAGATACACTACTTCACCTCGCCATGATGACCTTGTTGGAAGATGAGTGTTTAAAAAGAATCCAAGCACTTGTCATCGCTGGATGTGACCCCCGTGCATGCAACCTGGCTGGTGAAACGCCATTTCATATTGCAGCGAGGCAGGGACACATACTGGTCATGGAGTGGCTACTCTCATTCGGCATATCGGTCCCTTCTGACGTGATGCTCACCCAGTTTGGAGAGTTCGACGGTCTAGAGCATCACCACTTAACTATTCCTTTTCTCCTGGATAAAGGAGGTGACATACACACTGTCGCAAACAATGGTGACACATTGCTACATGTGGCTGCACGGCTTTATCAAGAAGAAGACGCTTTGGAGTTGGCTAAGCATCTGGTTGATGCTGGGTGCATCTCCTGGTGTGTACCGAACTCGGAACAAGAAACACCTCTTCACGTCGCTGCACGAAGTGGATTCATCTCCGTCATCAAGTATCTTCTTTCACTGAAGATGATACTCCCTCCTGATATCCTACTCGCTGCATCAACTGGCTACAGCAACAAAGCACAGTTGATCCATTACCTTCTTCAGGTTGGCGCCAACGTCTCCGTTTTCACGACGGACGGAAATACTCCACTCCATCTGATCCTAGACAACGGCGCGGGAGACGATCGTCTAGAGTGTATCAAAGTCCTCATCGATGCTGGATGCGACCCTCATGCCCGGAATTTAGATGGGGAGACACCACTGCATGCCGCAGCGAGGCGTGGACTCCATACCGTCTTGGTATATCTCCTTTCGCAAAATGTTCCGTTGCCTCGTGATTTGTTGCTCGTCGCTTCGACAGCAGCAACACTTCGATTCCTGCTCAACGAAGGCCTTGAATTACGCGATATTGCAGCAGATAGCATGACGGACCTAATGCGTCGCGTGGTCATCTTCTGTTCGGGAAAGGAGTCCATGGAATTTGCCAGAATTCTCATTGGTGCTGGCTGGAATCCTTCGCTGAAAAATTCAGCTGGTGAAACAGCCATTCATGCAGCGGCGAGAAGGGGGAACATCGACGCTATTAAGTTTTTCCTTTCCCAAAAAGTGCCACTCCCCTCCGATGTCCTTCTCCCTGCAGTAACAGCTAGGTCCTATGTCATACCTGTGACCCGTTTCCTTATTCGTGAAGGAGCAAACGTCAATGTTGCTGCATCAAATGGAGATACCCCCTTGCATCGAGCCATGACGTGCGACTTCACTTCCTATTCCATCCCTTCGTCCCCGCATATGAAGTCGTGGAAACGTGTCGAGATTCTGCTGAACTGTGGTGCTGACCCCTCTGCACGAAACATGGATGGACAGACACCCTTTGATCTTGCAGAGGCGAAGGGTCATTTTTTCAAAGAGAATTTTCTACGTTTGGTTCGAAACTCTTATGCGCACCGCCAGCGGCAGTCCTAGCTGAAGTCTGTAGTACGATTAGGTTCTCAGAACAAACTCGTTTTCCTCTTGTACTTGTACTACCCATACCTACAGATATCACGCCTCGATGTAGCTAAATATGTCCCAGGAATGAATCGGTCAATTCTCGCCTATTATCCTGTTCTTGGACGATAAGTACCAACAAACCCGTAGAATGCCCAGGGTATATGACGAACTTGCTCAAGTAGGGTACACCCCTTTGACAACACACGTACCCGTCCATTGTTCAGACGTCAAAATTACGAGATCAGAAGATAGTCGTTCTGAGAATCACTGTCCGGGGGCGAATACGGGTCATGCGACTCACCGGGTTACAACATACGGTGCCGTGTCAGGATAAATATCCGACAATTTGAGCTTTGCCCTGTTGAAAAGGAGATATGTTGATCATCAGTATGAGGGCCAAGCGACTTGTCTGCTTCGGTGTCAATGGACAGGCAGTAATTAATGCTCATCGGAAGGGGTGCGTCGTACCGCACCGAGCAAAAGTGCACCCTTAAGGCCAAGATACTCTGGCGACGAGAACATTTGCGGCAGTCGTCGGATCCCCAGTCTGGCATTCATGTTCCGGTAAGTACCCAGCGGGGTTGATGGCCATGATGATAGGCGTTCGCAAGTTTGCAAAGTCCCCGAGATCATCTGGATTCCATTGCGAGAGCTCAACGTGTTAGACCATAGTCAACCCGGATAACACGATAAAACATTCGACAAGCTAACCAACCCTCCCCAGCCAGCTAGGTAGGGGCAAGGGTATACGTTGCGACGACACCGAAAACACTCTACACTCCCCAACTCACCGAATCCCCAGAATCCCCCTCGAACCCCCCTCCTCTTTTTTCCCGACCGTCTTCTTCTTCCCCTTGACATCCCTCGAATCCCAAATCCGCCAAAACTTGAGATTCTCGTCTCCAGCCCCGGTCACGAGGACCTCTCCGTTCGGCGAGAGTGCCGAAAAGAGGACGCGTGAGTCGTGGGCGTCGCGGATTTCGAATAATTTGGGCGAGAGCGTCGGGGTGGGGGTTGTCCCGCGTGATCCAGAAGTACCTGCTCCTGCCCCTGCTCCAGAGCCCAAGCCCGAGCCTCCAGATCCAGATCCAGACGACGAAGGGGGATACCCCCATCCAATGACCCCATTCCCCGGAAACCCATGCGTACTCACCAACTCCTTTCGATCCACACTCCAATGCACCCCCGTCACTTGCGCCCCTGTATGATACGTATGCAACCTCGCCCCCGTGTTCATATTCCAAATATGTATACACGTGTCTGATGTCCCGCCCCCGCTCGCGAGCAGCGGTGACCACGGCGAGAACGCGAGTGCCTTGACCGCCGCTGTGTGGTTGCGTTTCGTCCACTTGGGTGCGCCTCGGGCGGCACCAGAGCCCACGTCCCCACCACGACCGTCCCAGAGGTTGACGACGTTATCGTTGCCACCGCTCGCGAGGACTTCGCCCCCGGGGCTCCAGCGCAGCCCGCATACCTCCCCCGTGTGTCCCTGGAGCGTCGCGACGACATGCCGGGGCACCCGGACATCGTGATGCACGATCGAGCCGTTGGAATGGCCCGAGGTCAATACGTGATGGAACCAACTCAAGCTCGCCACCTGGCCCGCACTGCTTGCATCCGAGCTCGGTGCCATCGTGCGCAGCTTTTGCGACGAGGCGACGTCCCAGAGCTCGATCGCACCCGTGCCAAGGCCGATCCCGATGTAAGCCCCATCCCCGCTGAAATCGACGCTGGCAACGTACGTGTCGTCGGGGGCGTCCCCAAGGTGGGAGACAACGCCGGTGTCAGCTGTCCAGAGGTAGGTGCTTTCACCGAGTGCAACGCCAACGACGTTGAGTGCGCTCCACGAGACAAGGTTAAGGTAAAAGTCGTCGACCATGCCTGGTGCGTCGAGGACTCGTTCGGGCGTGGTGGGGACGCGTCGGGACTTGGAGGAGGCAGTTCCGTTGGAGGAGGGGAGGGCGTCACGGGCATAGAGCGGGCGTGCGAGGGAGCGTTGGGTGGAGAGGAAGGTGGAGGAAGAGGAGGCGGGTGGTGGTTCGTGGTAGGCAAGGACACGTTTATTGAGAGGGACACCGGTGGCGTTGGCGAGACGGGCGGTATGGCCTGGGGATGAGTTGGAGGCGTTGGTAGTAGCGGCGGTTGCGCCAGAGGAGAGAGAAGAAGGAAGGGCGGCGTCTTCGCGGGTGGTGATAAAACGATCGGGGTGAGCGGAAGAGTGGGAGAGAGTGCGCTCCCGGGTGGAGGGCGTAGAACGGGAGCGTTTGAGTTCTGGACGTGGTGGATGGTAGTCGTGCGAAACGACGTCGAGGCGGGATTCGACGCCACCTTTTCTGATTACACCCGCATTTGAGGAAGTTGGAGCGGATGCAGCAGCAGAGGTGGTGCGTTTGACGGGGGAAGTAGAACGAGAATGGACGAGGAAGGGATTGGAGACATCTGCGGGGTGTGCGCGTTTTTGAGGGGATCCAAGCGAGACTGCGTTAAACTGGGAGACGATAGACGGGGTGAGGGGTGTTTTAGCATCGCTGCGAGAGCGAAAACGGGAGGGCGTCTTTGGATGGCTCATCGTTGCAAGAACGCAAGAATCCTAACGCGTTTCTTCTTGAACCAACATCAGCGCGGCTACCATGTGCTGATCATGTGATGAGTCACGTGTGCAGGACGCGGTCAAGGTCAGCCTCCGGGCCATTGATAAGGGCAAGGAAGAAGAGGGGGATAAGACAATGCAATGTCTCGATTACACTCGTTTATCACACTCGTTTGGCTTGCCATTTACTCTCTGGGAATGCCTCTGACAGACGACGACGACGATAACGATTGTTGGTCGGAGTCACTGCAACCCACCAAGTACATGGTCGTTTCGACGACGTCTGTCCATATCCCAGACTCGCCCTCTGTGGCCATTCTTGCGCCATACGAGCACCCGCCGACTCCCCACCCGGCCCCCTCTCAGTACCCCCACGCGACCTTGCCCACGTCCCATCGGTCCCAGACCCCGGCCATTCTCGGCGCCGTGTTCGGCATATTGATCGCCCTCGTCGCCTTTTCATTGACCGCACGCTACATCATCCGCCGTCGTCGTTTCACCGCAGATCCCTTTGAAGATCCCCCCAAACCCAGATTTACTGTGTTCCGATTCCGACCGAGGTCCATGGGGTCCAAGAAGCGTCTCTCCGACGAATCCTGGGTCTCGCCTACCCTCCCTGTGCTGGGGTCGCCGGGATCCCCGCTCTCGCAGGATCTCGAGTTGTGTCGGTATGTCGTTTCGCGCCGCAAGCTTGTCCCCGTGACCACGCCAGTGTGTACCCCGACTGACACCGAGTTCGGATCCCGTCTCGAGTTTGGAAACGGGGATCCCAGCTCGACTTCGGGTTCTGTAGTGCCTGTCCCATCAGTGCGCGTACCGTTGCCAGTGTACATCTCCCCGTTCTCGCCCTCGCCCTCCCTCTCCTCATCGTCCTCCTCGCTCTCCCCCACCTCGTCTACAGAACCACTTACCTCGCCCTCTCCAAATCCAGCGCGTCTCTCCCGCCTTCTTTCTTCCACCTTTGGGATCACCCGCGTCGAGTCCCCCGCACGGCCCACGACCGCGCACCTCATCCACACTGCACGCTCGTATGCCCACGCCTACCGTCCCTCGAGTGCAGCGACCACTTCTCTCTACAGTCCACCCCCACCCTCTGCCCGTATCTCTGGCACTCGTTCCAGAACCAGCTTCTACTCGAATCCAACGATGAGAGATACTTTTTCCACCGTGACGACCTCGGACACGGACATGGTCTCGTATGTGCCCCGTACTGTGGCTGAGGACCAGCCATCCACCTCCCCATTCGCTGATCCCGACCCCAGGACAGGGAATGTACATCCGATCACGCCATCTTCGAGTGCATCCTCCGTGGGTCAGTCAAAGGGTACAGATGCACACGCGTGTGCACCGGTGGGAACATTGTTGGGCTTGAAATTGCGTCTGTCAGATGCGAGCGAGCATGCGCGTTACCGTTTGCGCGAGCGCGAACGACAGCGGGAAAGGGAGAGGGGACGAGAAGAACAGCGGCTAAGCACAGAGTCTTGCGAGTCAACAAGGACGGTGCGCGCAGTGGATGAATCGGTGGAGGCGAGGAAAGTGTTCAAGTTGCGAGACTCGGAGAGCGTGCTGCGCGAGATTGGCTGGTAGTAATTAGTAGCAAACAAACCGCGTTATTAGGGGGAAACGCGTTGAAAGAGATCGTTCGAGTGACCATGTCCGACGTCGCCTCGCTGCTCAGTGCTTCGCTCCAGCCCACATCCAGAAAACAAGCAGAGCAACAGCTCAACCAGCTCACAGCCCAGCCCGGGTTTCTGCCACACCTCCTCGCCCTCATCCTCGACAGCGCGCCCGACCGCGCCGTTCGTCTCGCCGGTGGCATCTATCTCAAAAACATCGCAAAACTCAGATGGGAAGAGGTCTGTCCTCTGCTCCATTCGTGTCTCCTCGCTGATTCGCGCAGGATGTCGCGCCCCTCCCCGAGCAAGACAAGGCCACCCTCCGCGGCCAGCTCGTCCCCGCCATGATCGCCCTCTCCCATCCTGCAGACAAAAGTATCCGCGCACAGGTTGCAGAGTCCGTCGCCCTCATCGCAGAGCTCGACTTTCCCTCAAGGTGGCCCGATCTCATCGACGTGCGTCCTATCCACCCCGATCACCCCGATCTAACCCTCCCTCCAGCAACTCGTCCTCTCCCTCTCCCCCGCCGAATACAACATCAACCTCGGCGTCCTCGAAACAGCACACTCCATCTTCCGCCACTGGCGCTCCCAGGTCCGTTCGGACGAACTCTATACCGAGATCAACCTCGTCCTCGATCGCTTCATCTCCCCCTTCCTCCAGCTCTTTCGCCAGTCTGCGACGCTCCTCTTGGGCACACCGCCGCACAACATCGGTGTCGTCGCGCAAGCACAGATCTTGTTGGCAGAGATCTTCTACGATTTTACGTGTCACGATTTGCCACCCGCCATCGAGGACGCACATGACGAGTTTTTTGCGCCATCGACGGGATGGTTTCAGCGCTTCTTGACGTGGGATCCGTCTGAGCTGTGTAAAGACGTGTGTGCCGCCTTCGTTTGACATGCGTGGTCTGATGCGCCTTTCAGCCCGATGACGCCACACCGTCCCTTCCAGCGCGTCTCAAGACTGTCATTTTCGAAATCACAGAGGTGCGTGGTGTCGCGCTCTGCGATGCACGCGTGTTGAGGTCGGCGATCAGCTCTACATCAAACTCTACCCCGATCAACTCACCAAGTCGCCTGCCATCGAACACTTTGTCCAAACTGTCTGGCAACTCGTCGGATCTAACAACCTTCCCAACGTCGCCGATGACAATGTACGTCCTAGTATTCACCACTCAGGTCGTCCAACCCTAACCCACCCATTCGGGCACGCAGCTCGTCTCACAGGCACTACGGTTTATCTCGACCGCGATCCGTTCAGGATACTACAAACCGCTATTTTCCTCGCGCGACGTCATCTCCTCGCTCGTTCAAGGGGTCGTTGTACCCAACGTCTCTCTCCGCACACATGACATCGAACAATTTGAAGACGATCCCCTTGAGTTCATCCGCCTCGATCTCGCCCTGCCGTCCGGCGGGGGTGTGGGTGGTGCCGGTGGAGGCGTCGGCGGTGTGGGCGGGGAGGCGAGCACACGGCGACAGGCGGCGGCGGACGTGTTGCAAGCCCTCGTAGGGAGTGGCTATCGGACAGAGACGACGGAGATCGTAGGGACATGGATCCGGACGGGGTTGGAGGAATATGGCCGGGATGGGGAGGCGAATTGGAGAGCCAAGGATTCGGCGGTGTACCTGTTGGGTGCGATCGCGACCGAGGCGTCAACGATGCAGGTGAGTCTCTCCGGGTTGCTGTGGGTGGTGATTGCTCACGCGTGTGGTAGCACGGCGTGACGTCGATCAATGCCCAAGTGGACGTAGTCAAATTTTTCTCGGACCATGTGTTCCAAGATTTACAGGCCGCGCAGGGGACGGTCCATCCGATCCTCCAAGTCGACGCCATCCGGTTCCTCCTGACCTTCCGTAATCAGGTAGGTGGACGTCTCGTGTTTCGTCGCACACCCAACGATTGACGATGCACGATGCGCGCAGCTCACGAAAGAGCAGTTGCTCGCCGTTCTACCGCTCCTGATCAAGCACCTCACCTCGGACAATTACGTCGCGTATACTTATGCCGCCATCACCATCGACCGAATTTTGTTCATCAAAAAGGGGACACAGTTGCTGTCCGTGGGCGTTTCTCGCTTTCCACGTGTATACTCACATCTCCCTCGTAGGTTCACGCAAGCAGACGTGCATGATTTCGCAGCCGACTTGTTGAACGCGGTCCTCACCAAGATCGAAGGCGCGGGTACACCTGAAAAAGTCGCTGAGAATGACCATCTAATGAAATGTATGCTCACGCTCCGCCTGCCTTGATTCCGCTGCTCACGACGACACGCGGACCAGGCGCGATGCGCGTAATCGTAACAGCGCGTCAGACGCTGACGCCCGTCTATCAGCAAGTCCTCCAGCGCCTCGTCGGCATCCTCGGCACCATCTCGAAGAATCCGAGTAACCCCAACTTCGACCAATATATTTTCGAGTGCATCTCGGGGTTGATGCGGTGCGTCCGAGGATGACGTATCAACAACGATACTGACACATTGACAGCTTTGTCGTCCACGGCACCCCATCGACCTTGCCGACGTTTGAACAAGCCTTATTTGGCCCGTTCACGTTCATTCTGCAACAAGACATCGATCGTACGTAGGCTCTCCTTTTCCTTCTTCCTATCCTCACCCGTGGCCCGATCCAGAATATGTCCCTTACGTCTTTCAAATCCTCGCGCAGATGCTTTCGTTGCACACTACCAACATCCCGACCGAATACCGCTCCCTACTTCCATTCCTACTCACGCCTGCCTGTTGGCAACAAAAGGGGAGTATTCCGGGTCTTGTGAAACTGCTACGAGCGTTTTTGGCACGGGACGCGCAAGAGATGGTGAGAGCGAGTCAGGTAGAGCGGGTATTGGCGATCGTGCAGCAGCGGTTGGTTCCGAGCAAGATGAATGACGGGTGGGGATTCGAATTGTTGGAGGGTGTCGTGCAGAACGTGGACCCGTGAGTCCCATAGTACAAGTCACATCGGTCGGTCGGTCGGTCGGTCGGGCTGACATCTTGGATAGGACACAGCTGAAACCGTATATGCGCCCGCTCGTGATGACACTGCTAACGAGGATGCAAACGAGCAAGACCGACAAATACGTGTATCATTTTACGTATTTCCTCTTGTTGACGATGGCGATCGACGTAGCTGGCATGGGGCCCGATTATATGATTTCGACAGTGGAGGAAATTCAACCCCAGTGCGTGCTTCGGGATTAAGGACGCGTGTGGCGTGCTAATGTCATCGCAAGGTTATGGTCGCAGATTTTGACCGGATTCGTGATACCGCAGGTACTGAAGATGCCACACAAGGATCGGAAGGTGGTCGCGGTGGGGTTGACGCGGATGTTGACGGAGAGCCGGATGATGCTCTCAGAGCCTGCATCGCGGAGCTGGTGCGTCTGCCTCTCGTTCTCCCTCTTGACTTGGACCGGTCGTCGTTTCACTCACGCCTTGCACGCAGGCCGGTAGTGTTTACGGCCCTGGTCAGATTATTTAGCGAACCGCAATATCTCGCGTCGAAAGATGGCGAATCGACGGGGGGAACGGGGTTGACGGAGATTGATTACGAAGAGCAGACGGCGGGGTATCAGGCCGCGTATTCGAGGTTGGCGGCGTCGGAGAGCGGGCCTGTTGATCCGGTGGGGTATGCTGGAGACGTGAGGGCGTTTTTAGGGCGGGCGCTGGGCGGTGGGGATGCAGGAGGGAGGGTAGTATTGGGAAAGGAGAGGTTGGTTAGGTTTTTGGGTGCGTGTGAGGACAGTGTTGTGCGTGCGTTTTTGGAGGGGTTGGTGAGGGAAGGGTATTTGGTCGTGTAGGTCGACTTCGAGATGTTCTCAATGGTCCGCAGAGTCATGTTCGAGGATACGGGTCGCAGTACGTCCGATCTTGTCCATACCTCACCTGATCGACTGGGAATCATAGGTGTTGTTGATCGGGCATAGGTCGACTCCTGACGTTGGGATCACCGGGAACGCCATGGTATTAATGGTGCGCAAACGACGATCTTTAGTGACGACGGCATCAACACCTGCCACCTCCCTTCAAGTTTTTGCATTGCTGGCTGGTAGATGGCGACACCACTTAACACCGCACGTGGACTCTCGTCCGTTTCGTGATTCGCCTTCGCTCGCTCATTTGTTCGCATGACACGAATCACACTGAGACCGTGGATGATATCCACACCACCGGACAGCGAAAATGGAATATTCTATTACATTTTTTTGAAAATAAAAACATTACATCAGAGTGGGGTGAATGGCGTAGAGCTCAACGGTCGACGTCCGTTCATACCCGCGACACGACCGTAATTGGACATGAGTCAATCCCGGACGGACTTGGCGTGTGTGGTTGCGACTGCGACTGCGACTGACCGTCCTGGCATTGGGATGGGGCTTGCGAATGCATTAGCGATGGACATTGGGAACGTGCTTGTGATGGTGGATTGACCCCAAATCCGTCTACGGAACTCGCGACGATGTTCGGGCAGGCATACTATTCCACCCACAGAGAAGGTAGACGTAGGCAGGAGGGGCGTTAGTCTGACAAGTCTGATCGACGCAAAGGAGACCCACGTCGTCATTCTCAACCAATTCGCGTAGGAGGAGACGTGAGTTGAGGCTAGTAGGTAGCAGTGTCAATACCCGGTTAGGACTATAACAAAGGAAGACGACGGTACTCACACACTCAGGAAAGAATTCAGGTAACCTGAGCGACGTGTTCATCAATACTTTATAGAGCGAGAAAAGGTAGGGGACTTACAATGGCTCATGAGAATGTAGGGTACGAGGAACGCGCCGTTGGATGGACAAACCAGAAACTGAACAGGCCCATCAGCGCGATCAACGAGTGTCGAAGATGGAGCATACCAGCACGAGAAAGACGGTCACGTCGATGCTAACGGGAACCATCTGATCAGATTCCCCCAATGCAACGACGAAAAAGTATACCTTGTCAGTAAACCGACGTTAATGACCAGGATGGTTAGCCTCGTGATAAGACCGCCTAGCCTGAAGCGACTCGTTAGTGCTACATTGCCTCTCCAGGAACAAAGCTTACCGCCCAATCCCTGTCCTCGACTTGTGAAACAAGTACACTTGCGAACCGGCGATGAGAAGATCACAAGCCACTGAAGCGAGGTAAAAGATCAGTGCGGAGAGCTAAGCCAACGTGTCCCCGAGTCGAGGTAAAACGGTCCTATGAGTCAATGGACAGGGAGGGATGAGAGGCGACTGACGTTGCTCCCACGTGTGCTCTGCCACTGCGGGGTTTTGACACTACAGGTGAGGTGGTGGTCAACAGCGGACAAGGTGGTGTATGTCGCCAACGTACGTCTCTGCCAACATAGCTTGATAGCTATGATGAGTATCGATACGGGCTCGACGTCCTACGAGGCATACCTCCACCACAACCTAGAGGAGTCTCATTTGAATCCTTCCGAATAGGTGGATAGGACTGACCTAGTGCAATAAACGCCAAGACGACCTGGAGGCATCGAGGTCGTTAGCCCGCGGAGCATCCGATCGTGTGCGACTTACGATTGGACAAGTCAATAACCGGTTACAAAAACTCACTGGGCGAGATTAATTGAGGTTCAATTTTTTGGCGGGGGACTCACATCTCCAAATACGATGTGCATATGTCCTAATGGGGTGGGAAATGACGTCAAGATTATTCCGCAAAAAACAAGAGTGAATGTCACTGACAATTGCACTCCAAATGCGATCACAGACTGGCCAACATGAACATCAGTGTCAAACAGAAACGAGATTGAAAAGAAAGTGCTGACAGAAACGCCCATCGACGCCTGGAGACACGATCACTGTCCGTAAAAAAGAGACGTACTGGGATAGGCGCATACACGTACCTCGAACGAGCTGTGTCAAGTCGTGATCAGTGAATCCGTAAATCGCAGGCACGCGAAAAAAATCTTACGATGTGACATAACCCGACATGACGATATCCCCAGCCCAAACGATAGTATATTGGTATATTGACGCGGAAACTAGCACGATCTGAGCCGTGCCAAGGGTGCTAGCAGCGAGATGAGTGCCCTCTACCAGGGTAGTTCTCGATTTGAGTGGTCTACCTCAGGATTGCAACCTACGGGATGTACGATGAGTTTGAGAAACACGGTAAGGGAGGCAGGACTGACCAGGATCTTTGTGTGGAAGCTGTCTTTGGGGAACGAGTGGAAATAGTACCATGTCTGCGCTAACGTGAGGCCATACAACCTATCGCAGGTCAAATGTCCTGTGAGTACAAAGCAAAGTGAGGCGTACAAACTACAGAGAATGACACCTGGGGCATGTTAGCGGTAGGATTTTCGTGCAGTGAGCGACCTACCGAGGAAATGAGACGCGATCAGAGGGATGATATGAGGCATGCCAGTGGCAGGGAGGGAAAGGGAGGCGAGGGAAAGAAAAAGAAAGAGAGAGAGGTGTTAAGGGCGGGGGGATGAGCGGCGGGGCATGGTCGTAGTTGGCGATGCAACGTGCCGCGCTCTACGGAGTTGCTTCGAGGACGATGATCGAAGAACCAACAACATCGACCACCTCAGATCTCTCTGCAAAAACGTGTCCCTTCCAAATCAACGAGTACCAGCTCACCATCGATACCCGGATGTCGTCAACATATTCAAGCTAATCGAAATGTCCCAGATGCTGGCAGTGAAAAGCCACCAGGGTCGATGGAAATCGAAAAGAGAGAAGGCTCGCATCGTGGGTGAATCATTCGCCGCGTCCCATCGAGATTAGCAGTCGAGTCAGGCATCTCGCTAGCCATCTCTGTCCTGCGCAGATGAATACGCCTACCGGCCACTTCCGACGACACTCTCCACCATCTCAACCGATAGCCCCAAATAATTCGCAGGCTCGCACAACCAACGCAACTGGTCCCTCCCTATCCCAGCAGAGGCCACCTTGTCGTCCGCACACAGAAGCTCAAACAACGGCACTTCTTCATTTGCGCTTCTCTGGCAGAGATCGTACACGACATCGTGCGCGACATGCCGTCCCATCCTGTCCGCGAGGGCCATCATCACCGCCTCGGAGACAATCCCACCTCTCGTAAGTCCCAGATTCTTCTCCATCGCTCCGGGGTGCACTTCCAAGCCAGCCACGAGATCAGCGGTGTGTTTCAGCGTGGCGCACGTCAACTTGGATATCTCCGGTAACGCAATCCATTCAATCTCCCATGGGCCCGTCGAGCGCTCGTGGTCTGCTACCATTGCACCGTACAGCGCACTGCAATGAGAGCATACGCTGGCAGCCATGGCAGTAATATAAGCACACGAGATCGGGTTGCGCTTCTGTGGCATCGTCGAGGATGATCCACGTTGATGGTAGAAAGCCTCGGACAGCTCACCCACTTCAGTTTGCATGAGAAGTTTGACGTCCGTCGCAAACTTGGCACACGTCCCAGTCAAAAGTGCAAAAAACCCGCCAACTTCAGCAATACGATCGCGCTCCGTGTGCCAGGCGATCTCGGGAACTGAGAGCCCGAGACACCTTGCGAGTGCTTCCTGGCATGGCAGCGCTTTGTGGGCAGGAAGCGAGGCGAGTGTACCAGCTGCACCCCCGAACTCGAGCACGAGGATCCGTGGCTTGAGCTGATCAAGACGTTGCTGGTGCCGTTGGAAGGTGGCGAGAAGGCGCGCGAGTTTGAAGCCCAGAGTCATTGGGACAGCCTGTTGGAGATTGCTGCGAGCAGCCATGGGTGTGGCGGCATGGGGCTTTGCGAGCATACCAAGGCTTTCGATGATCTTCCGAAGCAACCCGGAGACGATCTCGAGTGTCGACGCCAGCTGAAGGATAGTTGCAGTATCTGTGACGTCCTGTTCCCGACCCGCAGTTAATCTAGGCCATATCTACCAGCTGGTGGATTCACCTGAGTCGTTGCACCGTAGTGAGCCCATTCTCCGAGACCCGGGCATTTGATGTTAACTCGACGAACGATCTGCTGGACCAGACCCAAAACTGGGTACCCGATCTTCTCGGTGGCTCGCTTGAGCTCTTCGAAATCAATATTGTCGACGTCTGCGCAAAATGCACAGATCTCAACGGCAGCGTCATTGGGAATGATGTTGAGATCTCCTTGCACGCGAGCGAGACAGCCCTCGAAATAAAGATAGTTGGCAGTGCGTGTTCGGTCTGACCAGACGGAGGAGACGTCCGGGGTAGAGAAGATATTCTCAAAGATATTGGGGCAAGACATGCCTGAGGCTTACTGTTGCTTCGGCAGCTGTGCCTTGGCAGACTATATGGTGGAGTGAGAAAGCGGCTTATACATGACTGTACGGCGTGTGACCCACCTCGCATTGTAACGCTACCGCTGCCCGCATTTACGAACAAAAAAAGTACAGAATGAACGCGAACAGAAAGCTGAGATAGGTTCGACGCTGTAGGTGTTGTGTCGAGAATCTCAAGTTGAGTAGCTGTTCTGTTGTTCGTGCGTGTCTGGTCCGAGCCGATTTATGTACGGCACACCCACGTAACTTTCTCGGGCTATCCGTTCTTCGCTCGACCGAGTACTAACTTATATTTGACTTGAAGCCGTGGTACATATCACTTTATATTTATTCCACCGCAATGAATCCTCCATGCCCCACAATTCCCTCTCTCCCTCCCCCTCTTCCAATTATACGCAACTTCCGTTCCAACTTCCGTCCCTCCCTCTGAACCATGACTGGCCCGTTGGAGAGATTTTTACATGGACCCGAATTTGACGCGCAACGTCAGAAACCAAAAACCTTCCATCCGGACACGCAGCCGTCATGCTATGCGGTTACCGCTTATTCCAATGATGCATTAAATATAGAGTCGCTGATCAAAGAGATTGTCAGACAGTAAGTATACCTCACCCTTTGTCGCAATTATCCGTGGATTCAACTTCACATTCATGACAGGTCTGCCGAAGATGGCGTCCAGACGCGCAAGTTGGGCGTCATGTTCAGAGACTTACGCGTCGTTGGATTGGGCGTCAGTGCAGCCGTTCAGCATAATCTGACATCGCCGTTGTACCCCCAGTCGATAATGA
>JBBPUO010000066.1:55666-78850 GCA_038094755.1 Caloboletus firmus | reverse complement strand
AGCGTTCAATGTCGGTCGCTTTCTCGAAGAAACGAGTCCTTTCGTCTGGGGGTCACTTGGAATTGGTCTTTGTATCGGTTTTAGTGTCCTCGGAGCTGGATGGTACGTCACTTCATGGCAGAAACTTTTCTTTTGTGCTGGGGTGTTTGCTGATCCAGCGTCGTTCCTGCAGGGGTATTTTCTTGACCGGATCCTCCATCATAGGTGGAGGTGTCCGAACGCCACGAATTAGCACCAAGAATTTGATTAGGTATGTCGGTTCCATGCGCGCTGCTTCTCATTTTCTGATCCTGCACCCTGCGTCTGTATCCGCTTCTGTATCCGCCTAGCATCATTTTCTGTGAAGTCGTGGCCATCTACGGGGTGGTATGTCAACCGACACGTTTCGTTTCGTCGTAGTCCTGTGGCAGTAATGACTTGGGATGTGATATTTAGATCCTTGGCATCGTCTATTCCGCAAAGCTTCAAGCCGTACCCGAAGCAGCTCTCTACACGCGCCAGAATTACTACACCGGTATGCTCATGCTCGCTTCTTCTCCTAGCTCTGATGATCTCCATACTGATATTGCTCCCATTCCTAGGCTTTGCCCTCTTCTTTGGTGGTTTGACGGTCGGCGTGTGTAACCTCTTTTGTGGTCTTTGTGTCGGCATCGCAGGTAGCACAGCTGCCCTCGCAGACGCCGCCGACCCCACGTTATTCGTCAAAATACTCGTCGTGGAGGTGTTTGGAAGCGTGTTGGGTTTGTTTGGTTTGATTGGTGAGTTTCGTTCGTGTCATCGACTCGGTTTTATGCTCCGTCTTTTCTGGTCAACGTACTGATTGGGTTCGGTTTCTGGATAGTGGGATTGTTGATGACGTCGAATGCGCAAGAGTTTGTGGCGGGTACGCCCGTGTGGAGTACGGCTGCCAGCACAGTCGGTTCTCGTGCTGTGTACTAGGCTGTACACTACATTTGATGGAAAATCGTACGCTTCATAGAACAACATACAAATGAATCAGGTGGGCAAGGTCAGACCCATTACCACTCTTTCCGACAGAAAGGAACGATCCTATTTCTTACCTATCAATTCCTCGGTGGGACTCGCTTCCTTGACACCTCCGTGCTCGCTCAATTTCGAGGAGTTTATCTACTACGGGTGACCGGCGACCCGCTCTTGAAAGTAGAGCATTAGCGCCCTACTGCTTGGGTGAGCGCATGTAGAAACGGGCCATTGCACATTTCGCTTCAAACGTTACTAGAAGACTGAATGACTCTGTACTATGCCTGATCTATCTTGCGACGAGCACACTAAAAAGATTTGGATGCGCAGGGGATTGAACCCTGGACCTTATACAAATTCGCTCAATTACTGAGCAGCTGCAAAGCATACGCGCTACCACTGCGCTACGCACCCATGTTTACACCTGGAACCTGTTCTGACATGGGCTGTTGTATCCGCATATGGAACGCCATGTAAGAGGCTTTCGCGGTCGGCAGGTTGGCGGGAACGTCTTGATTGACTCGTACATGACAGTGGTGATACTATACAAACATCACAACTCAACGCATCTTTCTCAAACATGCCCTTACGCCCACAAACCGCCAACATGAGCAGGGTATCTCTGACCCTTCACGTCAGCCGTTTTGATGACTTGATTAATCTCCTCCAGTTCTGCTTTTGTGAACACGATATCCCCGCCTGCACAGTTCTCGAGTGTGCGCTTGAAATGTCTGGGAGCACGCGATTAGACCCGCGGACAGGCTAGCAGACCACACGTGGACAAGGAATGGGGTGACGTACGAGGAGCCTGGAATAGGAATGACATGGGGGCCGAGCGAGCTGACCCAGGCAATACATAGCTGTGCGGCGGTCACGTTCTTCCTCTTCGCAATGTCGGTCAAGGCATCGACGATGGCAAAGTTGTGCCTCATAGACTGACAACGAACGGTGAGTCCCAGAAGCACTCAATAGTTTGATATGGAATTTTACATCTTCTTGGAACCGAGGAAGATGACGGCGGAAATCACCCTCTGCACGATTCAGTTTCCCTCACGCAGTAAAGGGTTCAAAGTCACTCGCCAGGAATATCTTCAGGTCGTTTGATCTGTCCTGTCAAGAAACCTCTTCCGAGGGGACTGCGGAAGAAAAAAGGATCACGAGTAAATGTTTAAAACGTCAGCTAGGACACCTACGAGTAACCGGCGACTGCCACTCCAAGTTCCTTGGCAGTGGCGATAACTAGCACAGTATCATCGGTATGTGATTGGAAAACTGAACAAGGCTTCCCTTACCCTCCTGCGTCTGCTGCTCGTATGAAAATGGGCTAATCTCAATCTCCACGATGCTGATCGGATGAATCTACGACCCAAAGCATGTCAAGTCCAAGTACGTTCTACCAACGCGCACACCAGACGCATGCGAACCTCGTGTCCCCGACGCAAGGTCTCCGCCGAACATTCCGACATACCAATATGGTCAAACTTGCCTTCACTCTTGAGCTTAGCGAGGGTCGCGATCGACTCTTCCACGGGCACTTTGGAGTCCACGCGTGCGCATTCGAATAAATCAAGGTGTTTCCTGCCTCTCAGCTTTTCGTTGATGAGATTAACGCTCCTTTCAAGGTTCTCGGGCCTTGAAAAAAGAGTCTCAACTTCAGCGACGTGAGTCCATGTTGTATGGCCCATTCACGCACGAACTGTCCGCTTCAACTGACATGAACTTCAGCCCTCCCTTTTTAATCCATACAGGGTCTAGTCAGTGTATTGCAGGAAGGAATGACTCGGAGAAAAGTAATGGACAACGGACTTTGATCGACAAAAACGTCCTTTCCGCATAGTCGGGGTGCGTATCGAAGAACTCGGCGATCAACTCGAGGTTCGCAGTAGAGAGGTTATGCCCATAAAATTCGCCTGTGGAACGCAAAGACGGAGGTGATGTTGAGTTGACGTTGGTATAGAATGTTATGGATAACCGTTTAGAGTCGTCCACTCACCTCCATTGAGGACCATCCTGGCACCGGAGGGTAGCGCATCGATGCCTGCTTTGATGGCTTTGAAACACTGGTCTTTTGGAGAGGGGTCTGGCTTCCATCTGAAAAACACTGTGATTAGTCCTGCACGCTTGAGGCTGCAGCACAACGCACGTCATCATCATGAGGCCATGCTTATGAGGGTTCAATTCAGAAATGAGATGATGATAGCGAAGGCCGCTAGCAAAAATGCGGGCTTACGCCAACTTTACCGACGACGACATTACGTGCCGTCCCTCCGAGACTAGTTGTAGCACGGGTCATTGTTGTACGACAGTTGATGGTGAGTGACAACGACTGAGCCGGTTTATACATCAAGGCCCCTATACCTTTGTACACAGTGTCCGCATTCGTACAAGTGTGAGCTAACTGCGTTACAGTAATCCATTAGGCAAACGTATACGCTGTCTTCGACAGTCAACAAACACAGTGATGCCAAAGCCAGGTTGAGCAGATGCGATGTACTCATGTTGCATCTTGCCATCCAAAGGCCTACGAGTCCAAAGGCTCCAAGTATGCCACACGGCACGTCGTACCGTCCCGGTCCCTAATCTTCACCATCACAGACGGCTGTGAAAGTCTACCAAAAATCAACCTTGGCAAACCGAGTGAAGACATTAAATATGTGGCCGTACCTCAAGGCTTGTTTGCGCAGCGCCAAGTACTGTACAACGGGGATTGCACCGATCGCAAAGCCCCTGCCACGTGATAGCGAGACATCCCCCGTCGTCACGTATCCAATGATAGCCGTCTGAGGAGGCCTGATCTCTCCAGGCTAGAAACAAGACACAAACATGGAGAAATATCACATTCTGTTGCGCGTTGAAGCGAAAGATACCATACCTCGTGTTCGTTAGGCTCGCTTGAATCGCCCCAGTTAGCAGCACCTTGACTCTGTTTCCCAAACGTCTTAATCCATTGACGTGCCTCGGGGTCGTCCATCTTGTAGATATTCGCCATATCGGTCGGTGCACCTCTCTGTATCATCTCCGCGCGAACCATCAGGAGTGCCGATCGCATCAAATCCTCTGCAGATAACGACGCATCGAGAGGTGTCATGTAGTTCTTTGCCCGCAGTTTGTTTATTTCACCCAGAAACTGCGGTGGCGTGACGAACGCGTTGGAAAGCATCGCAGAGACTGGAGGTCCTCGAAGGAGCCAGGGCTGGATGTCAGAGCTTTCACTGTCTACTCGCATCGCCTCCGAATCAGAGGGGTTCTCCCGCTGTGTCGTCACCAACCCATTCTCTCCTTGCCCTCCGCTGCTCAAAGTTTGTGTCGCAGTCGGTCTCTCCAACCCGAGTACGACGCCCCAATCCGCACGCCAGGGACTCCTTGTTCCCAACTTTTCATAGTTTGGCTTCTTCGCGGCAGGGGTCCTTTCCCAACGTGCTTTCTCTTGTTCGGCACGATCATTAATGACAATGTCATAGGCAGTGATGACAGGATAGTCGTTTGGAAATCCACAGACGCCAGCTTCAAAGAACTGTTTGGTGCGTTCGCGCTGGCCAGCAAATCGCGTTCCTGTATACAGAAGGGAAGACAGGAAAGCCATAGACCAGCCTGCAGGGAACAACAAGGTCCATCCATGGATACCTTGCGTGTCCTCAGATTGTGATGTGTCGCTTGAGGAAGTTGGGGGACATGGTTTGACAGAACGTTGGATGAGAAGAATGGGGATTCGATCGTCCTGACGGAGAGGATTGAGGGGAACACCTGGAACGAGGTTCTACAAATCCGTAGCATGTAAATACAACAAGGCAATGAAAGAGCGTAGATCCAACCTTGGAACGCCTATCGTCGAGATCCTTCTTCTTGTACTTTGGCCTCTTGAGAGCTCCCCGCTTTTTCTCATCCCAAATCTCGCTCTGTGCAGTAAGAGCTGTGGGAAAGATAAAGGCTGGGGATGGTTGGGTAAAAGGTTGCGCAACATCGGGATAATGAGGTTTAGGGTTCTTGGGAGGGAACCTGCGAAAAGGCGGGTCGGATATCAGTATTAAACACTACGGGGGACTGTTAATTGTACTTTAGACGCGGATCAAGGACTTTGAGGCCGACTGCCATCCCACGTGGTATGCTGGCAGAAGTCTGCAGATCAGACAATGAATCCCAAAACTGCGGACCCGCAGACGTCAGTTGGTTGGTACGTTCAATTAAATATCCCAACCTTCTTGACGTCCTTCCTGTCGTCATTTCCGACAGGTGACAAAGCTCCTTTGATGACCTGGCTCGACTTGGGTCCCATAATCTCAAAAGCATTGATACACCCTCTAAGATCCGTGATCTCAATTTCCGCGTATACCTCTGGGTCTTTCTTCTTGCTCTGCTCCAGAACGTAAGAAGCTGAAGTTTGCAATGATTCAAACACGTCTTCGAAGATAGCTGGATGACAACGGACCCAGATGACCCGTGGGCCATTATTGGGTCCAGGTGATGCGCTGTCGCCCGTCTGCTTTTCCTTTCCTTTACCATTTCCTTTCCTTTTCTCTTTTCCCGGCCGTGCAACAGGTTCAGTGGTGCAGGATGAGTTGCCCTCAGGAGACAGTGGCTGCCATATAATGGTCATAGGACCTAGTAGTCCAAATGGGTAACTCGCGTGTTTATACACATGAGTCTCACAGGCGCGGCCATCGATCATAGGACTACAATCAGCGTCAATAACGGGAAATGTTCAGATACACATCACAAACCGCTTCGTTCTAGAAACTTGTGGATCACAGCATTGTCCGAGCGCTGCTTGCAGAAGCAGTTGTGGTCCTTTGAGCTCTATCGTCGCATAATAAGACGCGTCATGTAAGATGGAACCATGCTTCGATGCGCGGTGAGACGGTCGAAAAGCCTTTTCGGTAGGGGTCACAGCCTGAAGGGAGAATCCGTCAACTGGTGCGTGTTCAAGCGTTGCAGAAGACATACGAGTCGATACCCCCACATATTCTCCATCTTGGCCCGTTTTGCATGCCAAATATGTGTTTCAAGCCATGACTTGTCACCTAGAATCGGGGTTCTGCGAGTTCAATATGGAAGAGGATGACGCCCAACGGAACCCACGCTGGCGTTTCAAGAAAGCCTCCGTACGAGAGATTTGGTTCGCCTTGCCTCGTTTAGGTCGACCGAGCAGACGACGCTTATTGGCGTCCATCTGTAGGATGATACGCATATGGGGTATTAAAGGTCAACATAGACTTACCTCTGCCCGCGCCTTGTCTCGCAGACGTACGGGGACACGCCGAACATCGTGACTGGCTGCCCTACGACGAAGATGTCGAGGCAAAGTTTGCCACGCGCGATGCGTCGAGCTTCCACTGAGAAACATTGTCAATAAACTATTGTTGTGTATCGCATGGTGACATGCCTAGCTGTCTTTATTGCCTTCTGCATTGCATCAATCTCGTAGGCGCGCGCCTAAGCAATCGTTGGTAACGGCGACCCTCACACGGTGAAATGAACGTACCTCTGTGAACCTCTCTACGTCTATGGAAGCTGGTAAACCCTGCATAGCTAAGTACGCCATCGACATCACCATACAACACGATGGAGTTAGGGAGAACGTACAGTCGAACTGAAGGACGGTCTTGGAAGGACCTGCAGAAGATGAGGCCACAGCGTTCCTTTGGTTGTTCGTAAGAGTAGAACCACCTGCGGCGGATGTCTCTTGAACTGATATCGTACGTGCATCGGCCATCTTGAGTTTCTTGCGTTCTCGTGCACTGGATTCACTGGCGTCGTCGTTCTTTCGCTTTGGAGGCATCGTCCTCAACAGAGTGCCTTCCAAACGCGCAATAGTACTGGCAGTGGTTGGTTCAACGTTCAATAGTCGCGTCTGAATCAGGCTCTGAGCGCACACGCGACTGGTCCGGCTAACGCCGAACCACAAGTAAAGCTCCTCTGTCCCCTACAACGACTACGATGGCCTCGACAACGCGCTGCCTCTCGCTCTCACGAAGCCTTGTCCAGCGCGCAAGCACACACATGAGGCTCCTCTCCACCTCGGGCATCCTCCGCAATGATGCTACACCGTCGCCTAATCTCGGAACCGTCTCTAGTCCAAAGAAACCCGTCGGCGGGTTCCGTGGCGGGTTCGGGTTTCGCATTGCTAGTCTCATCGATCTTGTGTGTACTGATACCGTCTGGGGGATGTGGTGGCGTGGCACAGGATCATTGGTTTCTTGTTTGGTTTCTCGCTCGCGTCGACATATGCTGCGTACCACCTTCTCGACGAATACAAAGCTGCCTCGGCAGCGCTGCAGGCTAGCGTCGAAGAACTCCAAATTAGTACTGCCAAGGTATGGTAGCGAATAGTTCTAATACATGGACGGACCCCTTTATGTTTATGTCACGGTTTCCATAGGTGACCGCCCATGTGCGGAGAATCGAAGCGGTCGAAAAGGACTTGAAGGCACTGTCGCAGAACTCCGCAAGTAAAGACGACCTCTCGCGGGTTCGTGCAGAAGTGAAAAAGCTGTACGACGGCCTCCATATAGGTATGTTCTTTTTAGAGGTGTGTTCACCCTCCCCTGAGGATTTTATGCCACAGAATTCCTCGACCTGAGAAATCATGTGTGGGGGATACGTAAGTGCCTTATCGCCGCAGTAACTCGTCTCCCTGATTTTTGTGCCGCATGATAGAACAAGATTTGCATGCGTTAGGTAAAAAGGAGGCAACACCTGTTCGTGAATAGAGCATACCCTATTTGCATCATCCCTTTTTATCTCTGGTCTCTCCCTGAGTGCAGCATTGACATGCACCCTTCACTATATTTGAGCCATATGACATTGTTCGTCGCCGCTCACAACTCAGCTTCGAGCTTCGCAAGTTGTATCTACATGCTAATATTACATCCATGAAGCGGGAAATTGTGATACTTTATGAATGGTGAGTGTCGTCCTGCCTTTAAGGAGAACAAACGAGGACTGCGTTGTCCATACTCATTCAAGTCTTGCTTGGCGTCTGTGAAGTATCATTCCGAGGCGACAATCATGCCCCGCATGACAAGTGTTATTCCTCTCGGCGTGATCAACCCTTGATCAATTTCTCAGTCATTTTTAAATTAAACGAATCCGCGTAAAGATTGTCATTGTAAAAATCAGGGTATCGAAGGACCGCCAGCAAAAAAAGTGGTGGGGCATGATATGGTTCTCGTATCGGGATATATACAGAGACAATGAAGTGGATCTGCCAGAGCAGACCTGCCATCAAGAACGGAGAGAAGAATGAGAAAGGGAAGCATCGTTAATACTTTACACAACAAGACAAACAATTCCGCAAATCTGAAATTTGGAATTTATCGTCCTGACCATCCAATTTGAACATCGACTCTATGGATGGCTCCTTTCTCTGGATGATTGGAAAATGATTAGCATAGACGATCCAGCCACCGCGTTGGTAGCTCCAAATATACGGGCCCTTTGATCCCCTTAGACGGGGCTGTTCTCAGAGTATTTCTCCACTTTCTTGGAGATCGTAATCATGATTGGGGGCTGGTAGAATGTATCAGTGATGTAAATCTACGGTGGTACAAGGCACCCACTTTCTTGGCGCGCTCATCGATGAGTTTGTTGTCGATGTTGAGTGTACGCCGATGCTCAATGTCAGCACACAGACAATCGCGAGCGTTAAGTCTGGAGTGGTTACGGCCGGGAAAGGATCAGTCATGAGAATTACGTGACACGGGAAGGCTGACTGACGCAGCAAGGAGAGTATTTGCGAACACTGGGTTTCATACGACATCAAATAATCAGCACCTACCGTTACAAAGCAATTGAGCAGAGTACGCACCTCCGGGCATTGGTACGAGTAGACCAACCCATGCATCTATGCATGGCGTCAGAGTCCAGCTTGTACATGGATAGACGAATAAATGAATAAACTTACGGTTCGTTTTCGTCAACCAATACTGCGACAGGGTTAAGAGAGGCATTCTCAGAAGGAGATTAACACTCACGGCGAGAACGACGGCGACGTTAACAAGGCTATTGAGGGGAATTGACTCATTTTAGTGCTGCACCTTGGTGGTATATCTAACACACCTCGTCACGCAGCCTGTTTCTGGGATGAGTTAGTTTAAGTCAAAGCGCTCGTTATACGGAAGACTGACCAGCTACCTGGAGGAAGAGCCAGGCGACGCGTCCCAAGGCACTGCGCAAACAATCAGTCTATGCATGTCATAAGAGGAGGACCGCGCACTCTGCTGCTTCCGCGGGTGTCCGAAGCTGAAATCTGAGATAAAATGCAGCTGCGCTGCTGATCGCCAGATCACAGACTAGCCCAAAGATGATCACGAAGGGGAATATCCAACTACTGCTAAGCTGACTCATCAAAGTAGCAGTCGCCTTCGCAAAAAATACACTCGCTGCCCCCAAAGCAGCCGTAAATGAGAAAATACAGAAAATAAAGAATACGAATCCCAATACGTGGTTGCCAGATGCTTTCAGGATACGATGGGAAAAGAAACACTGATATGTTTTCGGTCAGCACGAGAGGGGAGAGGCGGGGATGATGACGACCCACTCGTTCGAGAAACAAGACTGTAGCACCGAGGACACTAGAAACGCCGAGAAGGATGGCAGCGTAACCTGGCACGGGCGCGTCCCCGGTGTTTGCTTGTATGCTTGCCCAAAGCCAAGCAGCAATACAACCAACGTGTGAGAGTGAAAAAAAGCTAATATAGCGTATTCAGGGACTAATCACCCCAGATCGAAGTTTATTTTTACTGACAGAATCAGCGATACCTTGTGGATCTTCCATCAGCTCTTTGCATTCTAGCAGTCGGTCGCTTTCTTGGGGATGCAGACGACTCACCAGGACTTTCAACAACCAGGCGTCGCGTCCGGAGTTCTTGTAGTACACACACGACTGCACGAAAATACAGCCTAACAGGACGGCATCAACCAAGGCGCCGACACCAACAGGCCCTTCCAGAGGAGCCATCGTGTCAAAAGTGAACGACTCGAAGAATTGTGGGGCAAGCGCAGGCTTACCGTGGTGGATTTATACCGGGCGAGGTGACCCGATTAGAACTGTTAAATTATTTCATAGGTTCTCAAAAGATGATGAGAAATGGTCGAGGTCGGCACAGCAACGATGGGGGAGTCGGTAGATCTAGGATACGTTACCAAACTTCGAGCCAAGGGCAGACGCGGAAGACCGTATCAGAATTCGGCTGAACACGGACACGATTCAATTTGTTCCTCCCAGATGATAAATGATATAATTATTAGTGTGTCAGCCCATCTTCGCGAGTTCTTCATATCGGGGCTTGGGAGGAGACTGGCGGTCCAAGGGAGGGATTGCACAGGGACACTCTGTCCCGTCGCGGGGGTGGCTGCTGATTCAGACCGCTTGACGACTGTTATGAAGCTCAAGAACGGATGGCAAGTGAGTCAACTAATTCCAAGGAAACGGCACCTCGGACGACGACGAGTCGGTCGGTGAAAAGTTGAGGACATGTTATGTCGCCTGTCACTATGTTCTCAGGCTCCCGAGCCGGACTCCGTGTGAGGGCCACTTTCCTCCGTCATACCAGTACCACTAACGTCGTTGAACAGTAACATCGACATAGAAGCATCACCAGCTAGGGTCATCCCAAAATCTGGCACTACGGATGTCACATCTTCCGCCAGAAATTGTCTTTATTATCCTCGAGCATGCCTACTACACGCTTACCGGAAGCCCCGATTACACCTTCCTCATCAACTGCTCGCTCGTATGTACTTCATGGTCCGTGCTGGCGCAACCACTACTCTTCCACAAGACCACCAAGTTGCGATCGCACACGATCGCATCGTTCCATGCTGCGCTCATAGCATCCGCAGTCCGCCAGAAACCTATGGGCCAAGCTGTCCGATCCCTCGACGTATCGGTCGGGTGGTCGCTGAACGAAAGCTGCCAGCCGGAAGTCTTTACACAGCTGCTGCAGGCCTGTCCTAGACTATACGAACTCTCGCTGGGCGCCTACGGTTTGCACGAGCTCGACCAGTTCGCACTCGCCAAACTGAAGAACTCAGGACAAGGCATCCGAGCGCTCAATCTCCAATATTGTGGCGTGCAATCGCCGGTGCTATTTCAATTACTCGGCATATGGCCGCACATTCGGTTCTTGAAGGTCGGTACGGAGATTGCTGCTTGGCCTTGGCGTCGCCCTGCGGAGACGCCGGTCTTGCGCCAATCGAACAGTAACGGGGGTCGTAATGATATAGTGCAGGGGCCTCCCGCACACGTCTCGTTGTACGACCTTGCACTGTCACGCATCCCTCAACCAGCGGTTCTCGCCTGGCTCCTTGGCTCCTCTGCCTCGTCCCTTCGCATCCTGGATTTACGCGAAGTTCCCGGTGTCGATGCGAGGGAAACCCTGGGAGTCCATGCCCCATACCTCCGTTCACTTCGCTTGCTCCACTACAGCCTCGACTCGGCGGCATTTCTGCGCCAGTGCACACGTCTCAAGGAATTTGTCATCTACAACATCCCTGTTATAGTCCCGCTTGCACCAGAACTCCCGCCCTCGATCGAGCATCTGTCCTTTCGAAATCCGATACACACTTTCCGGAGCACGCTGCGTCCCATTCTTGATGCTATCGAGGTCCTACCCAAGTTGCGTATCGTGACGTGCGATAAGAATTCAGAGGGTTTACGTGAGTTTGCGATGTTAAGGACGAGGTGCGCGGAGAGAGGTGTAGAGGTGGTGATATCGGAGGTACCATTCTGGGTGGTAAGTCGCGTCGCGAGGCAAGGTGAAGCGCTCCGCAATTGAGTCACTCATCGCTTTTTTTCTCATCAGTATGAAGATCCTATTGTCGTTCGCCGTTTTCCTCGGCGGCGTTCCGTTTCGAACTTTGGATTGATGACGAGTTGACGCCGTGGTGATTAGAGGGAGTATTGAATATGCGCATCTAGAGCTATGGTAATAGAGTTCCGTGAGAAATGCTCCGGGATTTTTTATAATACCTAGTATGTCGAATATGTTGGTTATATGTCTACTTATGCCTACCAACCGCCGTCGCTTACAGCTTTCTGATGTTATCTGCCTCGTGAAGGTCTTCCCTTCCTGTCCGCATGTCACGCCGTAGCTGGGAATGAATATTCTACCAAAGAAGCTGTCCATCTCGCTGCGGCAGAGGTCCCGCTTGCGGAATATAACAGTGTCGTTGAAACGACATGTATTGAAGATAGGGGACATTGATGCACCTTGAGGGGTAGCAAAAGATGTTTACGAATGACTCTTCCGTGACCGCAAACTTCCAGGAGGCAGGTGTCAGGGAAGCTGGCATCACCCGACCGAGCAACACCCGTAACTCTGGTGCATCATTCCTGTGTTGGGTTCCTTTCATCCATGTCGCTCCCGATGTACCAACAGTATTAAGGTATACGTATCTTCTGGGCGTTCTTCTCACACGCAACTTTGCGAAAACTGGTGGGAACAGACAATTTCCAACCTGATAAATCACCCGAGAGCTGTTCGACCGCAGTAAACGGCTCCTGGGTGAGTGATGCGACCCTCTCCCACTCCGTCAGCCTGAGGTTGCTAACACGATCTGATCGTGTGGTTGTCGTATTTCTCGCAGAAAGAGAATCGAAGTGAAGTGCTGTTCTTCGTTGGAGGTCCAGGTTGAACCACAGGGCCTCGACTGGATCGGATAGTACGCCGCCACACCGGATGTGCCAGTTAGCATTAGCTCATTTTGCCATGATGCTCATCCTTCGCCGCATCAGCGCTCATATGCATGGGCGGAGGAAATACGCCAGCTTTGGCAATCGATTAATAAAGGACGTCGCGCATTTAGCGATGGTTGTTATCGCGAGGTTCAGGCCTAGGTCTCGACAACTCCATCGCACACATTTCGAGCACGTTCGAGGCCTATGCTCACCCGACCACCGCAGTCGACTCGCGCCATTGTGATAGGCTCAGCCTAGCCCCCGCCAACGTCTACTGCCAGGTTAATAATGTCACCCCCAATTTTGATTTGCCAATGAAGCTATACCGGGCTTTCCTTTCCCTCCGTTCTGGTGATCATCCAGACCATCCCTCGCACCATTCAGTCTTGGGGTTGTTCTTGTAGAGACTACATGACGAGGCTCTCATGTCTCAGATGTTGGGTGTAACGCCAGCGGTCAGCTGGGCATACCAAACAGCACTTCTCACACTTGGAACAGCTATGGTCTCCGAGTCTCTTTTAGGGACCAGAGCTTCCTCAGACTAGAGAGAATAGGCAGCGACGATGTTGTTGAAGAGTCATTGCAAATGGTAGAACTGGTTCGTCATGATCGCCCTGACTCGCATCCCGCCTCCACCGCTGAATAATCTCAGCAACTTGTTGTTGGCACGCTGCGCTCGCCTTGCCAGAGACTTTGGGTGAACTCGATCCAGAGCTCACTGACTCCAAATCGTCGCAGCTCTGCCGTCAATCCACACTGAGCGTCCTGACAAAAATCGCGGGACCTCGCTGACGTTGAGAGGTCGATTACATTGATAGAGGAGGTGGTGCGACTAACCCTCAATTTCAAGCTTCATTCAAAAGGAACCATCCTGACTATCCTTCACGGCACAACAAACCTCGCGAACCCGTTGACGCACATGAACATATGCACCTACCGGGGGGGCATCACTGATATCTACAAATCAATTTTTGATGTTCAAAGATGATGCCGTGCAACTGATTCCCGACAGGCAGCTGTGTCCCGATCAGACAAATGACCGACCCATTGAACAAGTTTTGCATGCCTATCATACCGAATCTGACTATATCATCCTTGCCACTGCACATCCACATCGTTATCCAAAACACTTTGAGCGGCTTGACAAGCTCTCTGATACCGAACAGCCAATTTCAACGTGGGGTTGCCAAAAGCGCTAGCGCTAGCGGTGTCACTCACCCCCGGACCGTGTCACCCTGACGAGGCCCTTGAATCACGGCTAAATTAACCGGCAGCTGGCAGATCTCTCACTCCGCCTTTCGCGCCTCGTCTCCGACTGCCAACCAAGCAAAATGTCAGTAATCGAGGACGTGGCAGTATGACTCCCCGGATCCCTGACTTCAAGGCCTGATTCGGACATTCTTCTACATGGCAAGCCTTCTAGAATAATGCATGAGCTGATCAACATACGTCGTCGTCGTTCGTCCCTCTGTTCATGCGCTTCCAGCACGACAAAAGGCATCCATCCTTCCAGCTCTGATCTCCACCGCGCCATCTTACATGTCCCACTACTATGCAGGCGCAGCGCTCGAGGCTCCTCAAGTCAATCTGCCATGTATCTAGTCCGAGCCTTCGAGTATCTCGGTATTGAACACAGTGCGCTAGGCACCTACAGCGTCCCCTCCCGTTCGTAGCTATATAGGCTGACTTATCCATCTTGATGTGACCAGATGCTGCAGTATCAATCTGTAGCAGGGACATTAAAGGCATTTCAATTCGAGGGAAGCGCGCTCCATTCCCCCCAACACGTGTCGCTGTCACGGCATCTACATTCTCAATCGCAACACGATTAGTTTAAGTAGTTCTTATTGATTAGTATGATTTTTTTTAAAAAAAACACACTGCTACATGTACAATTACACGGACTTCTTCCGACTTGACATGCGTTGACACTTGACGGCCAGTTCCGGGTCAGTGAAAAATGCCCATTATGAGAGTCGGGGATTAGCCTTAAGATAAACGGGAGAGGGCGGCAACGGAGGGGGGAATGAACCGGGGCCAGTTGGGAGAGGGAGTGGAGGGACCTTCTTAGGCCTTTAGGTAGGGAACGACTATAGCTAAGTACTCTAAATAGAGATGGGACAACCAAATGAAGGAAGACGCCCCCATTATGCACGCACAAGCGTGCCCGATGAATACGAGAAAAGTAAAACGAGAGACAGCAATATGCGGGGGGGAAAAAAACGGAGTACAACAATGCCACTACATGAACCCTAAAAGATACAGACAATTTCAACCAATCAGGGTGATACAAACCAGGATAGTGTGGAAAAGCAAGGCATGCACGTCGAAAACCCAGGCGCTAAGGCACCACGCCCACCACCACACCCGTCAAGATACCCGCAAATATCGCCGCTGTCAGCGCAGCACGGATGACTACCTCCCATTGTGCACGTTTCACCACCAGCGACTGTACCTGCGTGAACGGCGTCGCAAACGCAGGTACACCCGCCGTGAACGAGGGTATCAAGGGAGTAAACCAGAACCGTGTTGGTGGACGGCTCGTTGGCGATAGAGTTGATGTATCCTTGTCGGAGGGTGATAACATAAACGCCGGTGACATCTGTCGGTTACATTTGTATTGTGCACGTCCGAGGAAGGGAGCGACCCCGGTGAGCGGGGGGGACAACGATGGCGAGGGTACAGACTGGTGCGGACTCGATGGATCCACCACAGCCGAAGACAGCGGCAGTACGTTCAAGTTCGTGCCCCCCGCTGGCAAAGACGCACTATCACCGCCACTTGCACTCTGACGACGCTGTCCGACCTTGTTCGTCGGTAACAAGTCAAAGTCAAAGCGATGTGCACTTCTTTGACTGCGCAGCGACCTGAAGGTATCGCTCGGATTACTGATGCTGATGCTGCTGTAGTTCATTGGGATGAAGCCGGCCGTCGGGCCGTACTCGTACTCGCCTTTCGTAGCACTCCGAGGATTCCGCGTACTCTGACTCGGATCCACCATGACAGCACTACTGGTGGCGGACCCCGAAATTGACACTCTTGCAGGCCGGGCGTCTGGTCGTACATGCGCAGGCTCCAAGTATGCGACAGGGGGCGGCGATAAGCGGTATTCAGGTCGGTGTAGACACGACGCCGTCGCAGGACCCTCCGGCGCAGGAACGTCATCGAAAAACGCGGGCGAGACATCGATCTCGTTGCATCCTACCGACGAACACGCCTCTGATTCGCAGGATCCGCAGGACGTTCTAGCTAGACTCGCATCGGAGAATTGTGCACCTGGGTGTGCAGGCGAAACGAAAGAGATTGGGGAATCAAGGGATGATGTGGTTCCAGTGGTTTTCTCTGGCAGGGGCGCACTACGAGACGGTATAAAGAGGGGTTGATCGCGGACATATGCTGACCTGAAGGGCGTGGGAGACGAGATGGTCATTGGAATCGGCCGCGATATCGTCGGTCGAGCGAGTTCAAACTTGCGAAGTTGCCGAAGGTCGCCAAAAACGTACACCATCAGACAGATCTGATGATGATGCTCAGTCCCTCATCATACCACGCTACCAGTAATGTATGGTTTGCTTACCCCTTGCAGACTAGCGATCAAAATCGTCAAACCTAACCAGAGGCCTGGAAAGGCAGTCAAACGAATCAAACGTCCGTGCGGACCGCTATTCCAGCGTCCAGTCGTCAACACCAGGGGAAGCACACCGGCAACAAGTGTGAAAAAACAACCAGCAATGATTCCACATGTTGCTCTCCCCGACCCCACGTTGGTGTACGCAGCACGCACAAAACGACTGAGCGACTCGGCGAGCATATTGCGTGCCTCGATCGCTACTTCGGTGAACACGGCAGGGTCAGGATGAACGCTCTGGGAGTGCCAGAGGGAAGACCGGGTGTGACTTTGTGGATACATATGCAATGCATGGGCATGCGGGGTAGAGTGAAACGGTGCAAGGACGTCAGAGGGAACATTCAACTCGTACTCGCCATTGGGAGTGAAAAACGTCTGTTTCGCGCGAAGATAAAACATGGCGAGGGAAGGGTCGGGCGTGGGGGGGAGGGCAAACTTTTGGCGCTGCGTTCTGGGCGTCATCTTGTCCTTTTTGCTGACGAGGGACGACTTTTCGCGCTGAGCCCAAGCGCGATAACGGGCTGTGTAATCATTGAGCCAGAGGATGAAGTAAAGGTTCTCGGGGGTGCGCTCGACGTAGAGGAGATATTCCTCCAGGTCCTTGAGGCCGATCGGGGGGAGATGCCGACGTGCAAGTACGTCCTCGAGGCGGACATCGAGGACGGGGGTGAAGCTACACGAGCGGACCTTGCCTACGGCAGGGGGTGGATTGCAGAGGCGATACTGGAAGAGAAGTGGTCGGACGGAGTGGATGGGAGGAAGGAGTGGGCACTGACCGGTAAAGAGAGGATGCCCCTGGGGGTGAGATTTGACGGCGGAGGCTGAGCCATCGGGGGGGAAGGGAGAGTGAGGCAGCCAGAGCGATGTCAGTTAAATGCGGCTACGTAGGACGAGATAAAGTGACGGACATGCGCCTGCCTTAAGGTTCGCCGAGGGATTGTCCGTGTTTGGACATTCTGAGCGCTCTCGAGATGGCAGCTCAGCCGGGTCTTGATTGGACGCGGGTCCAAAATGAAATAATAATAATAATAAAATAATAATTGTGCTTCCAGGTCCGTGCCGGCATCCCGCACAGCCCGACGGACAGAAGCTGACCCAAATCTCAAAAAGTCAAAACCGATACCCGTGTAAAAAATGTGCTCGAATTTCTTAGCGTTGCATACACGTCAGCATCTACCGGAATCTCTGCCGTTCGATGACCGACTTCTGTCTTGAGTCCCGCGAGACACGCCTGCAAAATAGGAAAAAGTAAATTAGATAAAATGAAATGGAACAATTAGGTCATCTTGCCAATAATACTCCATCACATCACTTTGGCCCAGTTTCCGCAGGAAATTCTCGTCGTGCGTGATGATAATGAGTTGGAAATTCGACCGGTTCTTGCGCTCGTTGATGATGCTGTGTGGTCAATGCCGCTTAGCCACCGACTCAATCCCGAATATTCCACTTACTCGACCAGACTCTCCGCCAGCGCATCAATGTTCTCAATATCCAGCGCATTCGTCGGCTCATCCAACGCCAGTATGCCGCAGTTTTGCCCGAACGAGTCGGAGAGCGCAAGTCGGATGATAATCGAAGCAAGCATCTTTTGTCCCGCCGAACACCGTCCCCGCATATCCATCTCAACCTGATCCTTCGTCATAACAACCTGCCACGAAGCTCAGCAACTGGCTCAGTGCACGTCTTCTCTGAAAGAAGCTCACCCGATAATTATACGACCGTTTCGAGGCTCCGCCTTCCACATCAGACCGTATCTTAATCCCATCAATGTCTAGCCGGCCTCATTAGCGACCTAGTCGGATGTTCATTCGTCTTAGCACACCTGTTCCCTGATACGTCTTATTCCAAAGATGTCGCATCGTATCGTTCACTTCCTCCATCTTTAGGCTGTGATACTTCATGATGGCGCTAGCAGATATCAGCGCCTCGCCCGAAATATACCATGCGAGACAGACCGGCTTACTTGTCCAGCGCCTTTGCGTACTTTTCCAAATCATTGTTTGCCATGTCCGACATCTATTCATGTTCTTGCTTAGCATCGCACCCATCACAATCACCATCGAACCTTACCTTTACTTTGATGAGTTGATCAGCATATCGCTTGTTGATATCCTTATATTCCCGCAGGTCCTTCTCCACTTGCTTCAACGTCTCGCCGTGGGAGCTTATTTCGCCACCAATGTGAGCATACTATAAAAAGTTCCGACCGTCAGATGGTCGATATGATCATGATCCGGGCGTCATGAAAAGAAGACATCGAACGCACCTTGCTCTGTATCTCTGTCTCGCGTTGCTTCTCAGCTTGATAATGCTCCTCAAAGTTCCGCTTCGCCTTCGCGGCCGCCTCCATGTCGTACGAGTCGATCTCAGCCTGCGTAGCCTCAATGTCCTTCACCAACCTCCTCATCCGAATGTTGTCGCGCAACCTCGAGATCAAACTCCCGCCTTCGTTTATCTCCCGGTCGATCTTGGCGACCGTCTCACGCACGCTCTCTATCTTGATTCCAAATTCCGTAATCTCGCCTTCATAGTGTTCGATCTTCCCAGCGCATTCCACCAATAACTGGGCACGTTTTCCCCGGACATAGCTGGGCCACCGCGGGAATGAGCCCTTGAGGGAATAAAGAGGTCGGAAACATGCAGTGACTCACCGATCAACAACCTTGTTGATGTTATCGAGTTTATCAACGCTCATGTTCATCTCCTGTATGGACCTTTGTGCCTCAGTCGTCCTCGCATTCAACTCGGCCTGGCCCTGTTGGTGCTCCTGTTCCAAATGTTCAATAGGAGCTTGCGCCTCAGCAAGCTTCCCTTCCAGTTCCTAGGAAATTGCGAAAGTCAGCACGTGAGAAATACCCATTGGCAGGTAAGATGAAACCTTTAATCTGGCACTGAGCGCACTAATCTCATTCGTCATGACAACAATTCGTCCTTCCATGATGTCCTTGTCCCGGATCTGATTCGAGAGCGTGTTCTCTTTTTTCTCCATGGCGTGAAGGTCGCCTTCATACGTCCGGAGCGACGAGTTCTGACGATCGCGCTCGGTCATGATGACCTGTCGCTCTCGCTCATTCGCACGACTATCAGGGAGGGTCGAGCGTCAATAATCACGAGCAAGATCCGATAGGATTTGCGCCCACATTTCACCTGAGATCGCATCTAGCTCGGTCTGAACATCGTCTGCGGTCTTGGAACTGCCGGTTGAACTAAGTTCCTCTTCCAAATTTGTAATCTCGGTCTTAAGACGCCCGATTTCAGACCGGTTCTTCGTGATGGCCGCAGCGTGTTGTTTCAGCGTGGTGATATCACGGATGTCCCTCTTGATATCATTGACCCTTTGTACAGCCTGACAAGCGTGAGTCGCACCCATTAAGCTTCGCGAAGCTTATCTAGTGGGTGAAGAACATATTTCACGCACCTGTTCTGATTGCTCGCTCGCAGGGGGAATTTCGGCTTCTGCAGTCTTGATCTGCTTTTCCAGTGCCGGGATCTCACCGTCCTTCACACGGTCCCTCGAGGCCTGGTGCGGTAAGAACTTTTCCAGCCGGGACAACTCTTCCTGCCACTCCTCGAGTTGGTTGGACTCGTGCTCCAGAACTTCGGGGGAGTTCTTTCTGATTTGCTCCTTGAGCTACATATAACCAATGTGGTCAACCCCCAGTGTCAATAAACTTCACAACAACCACTTACGTATTTCTCGAACACGGCAAGTTCCCTCTCATCCATGTGTCGATTGCAAGCTTGGCAAGTTTTCTTCGCCTTGCCAACTTTGAGGAATGTCTGGTACACTTCTACCATGCCAGCTTTACCGCTTGTTTCGCTATTTGAAAGCGCATATACACAGATCAGTGCAAAGAAAAACAGAAATGTCCGTTCGAGTGCATACCTGGTGAGGTCCGCAACATTTCGTCGTGCTTCTTCCAGCGCATCATTCAGGGGAATGCCCCCCACAATACCCTCCTTTAATATTCTCTCAAGGTCTGCGCGGCGAATGCCATGTGAACGAAGGGGGCAGGTCAGGAAGAAGACAGGAACATACGTTTCAGTTCTTCTCCCTTGGTCTTGAGTTGCGACTTGGCCTGCGAAAGCGTCGTTTCGGCCGTCTGTAGCGTCTTGTTGACGGTTGCCAAATCACTCTCCGCTTCTGCGAGCTCGTGTTCTTTATCCCTGCACCCAGCCATAATCAGCAAAGCAGACACACGAAATGACATCCAACCACAGACCTTGAGATGCGGTCAATCTCGTGCTCCATATTCTCCGCACGTGCATCCTTGCCGACCAACTTCCTGAACTTGGGGTTACACATCTCAAGCCTGCAAAAACGTCCCTCATCCCAATTCAAATGGTCCGACTCCCCATAGAAAGCTTACGCACGTGTTCTTAACTTCGAGCGTCCTGCTCCTCACTTCCGACCGCTTCAAATCCAGCCTTGCTCTCGCATCCGCCTGCAGACTAAGTCCCCTGAGCTCTGCATTCAGGCCGTCCCGCTTGTCCTCCATCATTCTCGCCTTGGAGGCTCGCTCGCTCAAACGTTCCTCAAAGTTGGCTTCCTTGATATCCTTCTTGACCTTTTCGAGCCGCAGCTTTTTCTCTTCAATGTCCCCAGATAAGGTCCGCATCTCCGAAGCCAATCCCTGCATTGTCTCGACCTCCATCTCCGCCTTCGATATCGTCTCTTGTTTATCTCTCTATCACATGAAAACGAAGCCAGTGTCAGTGACTGCAAGCGGCAGGGGTAACAGTGGGACCAACAATCTGCTCTCGAGCATTACTCCGCTGCATCTTCAAGCTTTCCAACTCTGTGTGAAGTTGCCTCGATTTGCGATTGAACTCGTTGTTCTTGATACGGATTTCGCTCTGGAGCTTCTCGTACTCGGAACGCTGCTTGCGCTGAAGATCACCTAGTCGATAGATGAACTCGTTGACCTTTTCGCGCTCGAGGGGACTATGGCTGTATCCTTTGATGTTATGCTTGTCGCTGATCTCTCGAATGAGGTCCTCGCGTTCGATTAAACGACGGTCATGTGCCTGTAACATAATGCATAATTGTTAGGAGAGGCCTCATTGTGCGACAGATGGATTCGCGCCTTGGCCTCCGCAGCCAACTCTCCGTGTTCGTTGACGAGCTCGACGTGCGTACGGCGAGCCCTTGTAAGCTCATCTTCGAGATCTTGTCGTTGCGATTCGTGCCGGCTTCGGTTTTTCTTCTGCTTGGCAATGTTCTCGTCAAAGTTTCGCAGACGAGACTGCAACTCGTCGTCAGAACCTATCCAAAGTAGCACTCGGTCGGCATTCCGCACGCGAAACAACACTGCAATACTCATACCTTCGATCTCCTGAACGGTTTCCCGAGCTTCCGAGAGTTCCTGTTGATAATGCTCCTTCTTCTGTTGCATGTTCTCTACCTTGACATACACCTCTCGGAACTTGGTTGCGGACTCGTAGAAGCGCGCATTGTTCTTGACGAGTTTTTCATATTGTCCCTTGCATTCCTCATATTGAAGCTGTTTAGAAGTGATTGCGCTGTTGAGTTCGACTATACGCGTGCGGAGTTTGTCTGCGTGGGCCTTTTCCTTGGAGAGGGACTCGAGACGTTCTTTGTCTGCCTTGAGATCTGCGACGCGGTCTTTGCGTAGAGCTTTGATAGAGTCAAGCGCCTTGGTATACCTGCAAAACGTTGTCACACAACGCGTGAGTGAGACAGACGAAAAGCGAAGACACAGATCGACTGAACATGCCTCGTCGCCTCGAAAATGTCGTCAAACTTCTTCTTTAGAGAGGCGGGCTCGGCGAGCGGCCACCACGAATCCTCCTGATGACAGAAAATAACGTTCTCGAGCACCGACTTGGAGACCCCCAGCAAATGCGGAATCTCGGCGTCCATCTCGGCGCACTTTGTCGAAATCACCCCTCTCTGAATATCGTCCAGTCAGCCTGCGTACCCCCACCAAAGCCAATGAAGACCACTCACTTTGCCCCCCTTCTCAGCATTACTATCCGCCAAGCCGAGGATACTCTCCAGTGTCTTCATCGTCAACCCCGTCTTCTTCGCCGTCACTGACAAATTTCTCACAACGAGCATCCGTTGTCCATTCGCAGCATGGAACCGCAACTTCACCTGCGCCTTCACCTCTTTCTCGTTCGCCATCTTCGGGTCGTGCACGAAAGCACCACCACGCGTGTTGGGTGGCTGATCGCCCGTCGTAGCATACTTGAGACACTCAATGATAGTCGTCTTACCACTCCCGTTGTGTCCTACAATGACGGTGACGGGCGAGAAGAACTCGATGACGGAAACTTGTTTGTCGTCAAACGAACGTATCCCCCTGATAGCAAGCTTGTTGAGGTTCGACATGGCTCAAAGAACTCCAATGACACTGATATCTGTCGTGCACGCGTTTTGAGAGTACGGAGTACGGGTATCGGAATCGCGGAAAGGTGTGGCAAGACAAGTAAGCCAGTGAGATGTGGAGGGAAAGGAGGCGTGGACACGCGTGACACCATTCGCGCCCAGCGTCACGCGTTCGTTACATTTCTTCTGCCAGGGGCTATTTTGCACAGCTTCATGCTAAGTACTCGTATTTCTGGCAAGCACAACGTTCCGGAATTCCTCTATTCCCCAGGGCTGCATCACCTTCTCCCTCCCCGTTCACCTTTGCATAATGAGAAAAATGTGCGGATACTGCACTAGTTTGACAGCTCCAAGTGGTATGCGCGTGCAACTATATATTACTTCAACCATGACGGTCAGCGAGGGTCACCGTGTCCAAAACCAAGTAATCCGAAGGACGCATCATGTTAGGTCAGACTCGAGGCGAACCAGTTCGCGAACTAGACACTCCAATTCACTGTCGAGTACCTATATCCCGTCCACCGCAACGAAAGGTAAAAAAAAAAC
>JBBPUO010000066.1:27500-39123 GCA_038094755.1 Caloboletus firmus | reverse complement strand
GTGCTACCATGAATTGTCTCCCCAGCCAATTTAAACCCAACACAGTTTAACGTGCTTCTAAGATGTACCTCTCAAATTTCTTGCGCATACGTGCCCTGCGGGGGAAGACTTTTTGTACAGCGTATAGCAGAGTAGATGATCTGTAACGAGGTATGTACGACGACTCAAAGATCCGCGATAGAATCCGCAACAGTTCACAATCCCAATGTCAAGGCTATGACTATAACTGCCCGAACACGTCACGCTCCGGAGAATTTGATACGACTGCTCTCTCGGCAACAGACACATCATCATCCACGTCCGTATCGATCCACGCATCCGCGTCCGTACTTTCCTCCAAATTACGCAATGCCTTAAACGGCATGAGCGGTCGGCGAAAAACGTCTTCCGGTCTGCTCCTGGCTTGGGAAGGAGACAAGTAAGGCGAGACGTTAAACACGTCTCCGAGTGAGTTTTCATGGTCGTCCTCTCGATCCTTGTACACCCCGGATCGTTTCCCACTCCCACTGCTGCGCCGCTCACGAAAGACCTTGATCTCGTGTAAATGTGCTGTTCGCGCCCACCGTTTCGCGGAGCGCACATGAGGGTGGCCCGATATAGAGGACGAGTGTGATCGTGCAATGGGTTCCCCACGAGGAAGTGTATGCGGATCGATCAACATGAGTGGACGGGGTTTCGTGGGTGTACGAAAAGCTGACGACGTATGTACACGCTTGTGCGAGGATGCTGTCGTCGATGCAACAGTGGACTTGAAAGCCCTTGTCGGATGTTGAAGGCTTTGAGTCGTCACAGGTAACTCGGGTTTAGAATCTGGACTACCCATCTGCCCTGGGTACAGTGGGCGATTCCCTGTCACTGATCATTGGTACTATTTCAGTGAAACGCCACTTGGATGAGAAGGCGATAGTCACCAGTAGCCTTCTCAGCTTTCGTGCGCCTACTTTGGTCAGTTGGGCTGTGACTTCGGCCCCTGAGCGGGTTCCAGCCGTCTGCACTGCTCCCAAAGCTGAGGTTGCGGATACCCGATTCACGTGTCGAGCCATGCATCGTCAAAGGAGGGTGCCGTGCAGGAGGAGCACCACGTGTGAGACCGATAAACACAAGTACTGCTAGGAGCAGACATAGTTGGGCAATGCCAAGTCGCTTCTCAAGTACAACCTGCGCTGCTTCAGTGGCACGAAGCCCAGCAAGAAACGTGACAATCACCTCATCTGAGAGATGGTTGACGCGAGAAAGTAATTCGCCGTGTTCGAATTCCAATCGCAGCCTTTGTCTTTCCCACTCATGAACCGTACGTTGATACATCTGCGCCTGCATCCGACTCTGGATGGAGTAGAACAATTGTTAGCGCACTGATTGGTCGCCAAAGTCGGAACACCTACGATACTCTCGAGCCTTCCGACTTCCTCGTTAAGCTTTCTCAGCACCTCTCGCACGCCAGCGGTTTGCTCCTCCACATACCGTGCGTATAGAGTATGATTCGCTTCAAGGGTGGTCAAACGATTCATAATCGTTCGATAGATGGACTCTCCACTCCATTGTGGGGAAGACTGTACATGGGTGGGAGTCTGCTGAGCCAGCGGAAGCGTCGGGGAATTGCTTAACTGTGATGAGAGAGTGGTGATCGTATGCATTTCCGAATCGTGCGAATGGTGATGAGGATGCTCGACCGACGATGAGGCGGACAAAACAACAGAGGTAGGCGAGGACATAGGTAAGAGGGATGAGATTGCTTCTGTTACTGAGTGCACCTTTGTGAATTGCGTCGCCAACGTCTGCTGTTCCCCATCACGACTGCTCGATATCGACGTTCCCTCACCAAGGTGGGCGGAAGACTGACTCCGGGGCTCGGAGTGCGTGGACGACGAGCTTGGGGAGGAAGACGCCTCACGAGTTGGCGTGCTCCCTGCTTCAACAAGCGATGGCTGCGAGATGACTTTCGAGCGGGTCTCGGGGGGGCCAAACTGGGTCATGGAAACGTGCGTGCCGCCATTGGATGCCACTTTGGGGTTCGTGCCATTGCTAGCCACTGGGTGCTCTCCAACCAACGGTCGTTGCGCAGCAGAATCCTTCAGTCGTGCATGACTCTCGGCTTGCCACATGTCCCACTTCCATTCTTCCAGATGAGTGAGTCCGTATACCCGAAGCAGAGAGACGGGGCAATAATACTCGTGTCCGTAGTGTGAGTGAAAATCAATTCGGATATACCGGTAGAAATCACGCAACGACGTCGGCAGATGGAAAGACTGTCTGTACCGTTAGACAAATACCACTCGCGAGCTGAAAATCTGACCTGGACGCCTCTGACGTTCTTTGCACGATAGGTCCCAGCGTGGGTCCACCCCTCGTCCGTACCAGTATACGTTTTTGCGACGCTCACAGAGAAATCCTTGAACACCCCACTAAAGAACTCGAAATTAGCTAATTGCACGGTGTCGATTCTAATGTCGTCACAAAGTTCGACCACTACGAATTGGGCATCGGCACTGCATGGCGAGAGCATGTACTTGTCCTTTGTGGACAAAAGAATTGACGAGGCTGATTTGGCAGCTTTGTGGGTCGTGTGTACTCGCGCAGAACAGTCCACGTTGGCATAGTTGAACCTGTCGGTGATGGGTACACGGAAGTGTGGTGGGAGTGTGTCGTCGCTAGTGGGATACGGCAAGTCGGGAGGTAATTGCGCATCCATCGGTGGGACGTGGGCGCCCTGGACGTTGGTTTTGCTTGGAGTGTCGTTGTCAGACGTATACACCTTGGATTTCGCGGGGGCGCTTTGCAAACCAGCGTGGAACTGTTTTGACTTCCACTCCTCGAATGAAAGAAGAACGTCTTCGGGTCCTTCCGGAGAGTCGATGGTCGGTAGTGGTTTCAAGCAGCATAATGGCGGTTCTGGCTGCTGAGTTCGGTGTAAGACAACAATAGCGCGAAACGGATCGTTGAATGATGTTGGAGGCAAGGAAACTGTGACGGCCAGCACCGGCAGAGTGGCAAGGGTAATTAAGGACAATGCCAGCAACGTCCTAGGCAACAATGAAAATAAATCCATCCCTCCAAACCCTACGAGGAAGTCAGCTCGAGTGCTGGCATTGGCAAGGAAGTCGCGATTGGACACGCCGACAGAAATGAAGAAGTAAATACCCAAAATTTGCCAAACTCGGGTACAATATTTTTCGTTGGCGGCCGTGCCGTAACTTGGATGGTTTATTTATATTGTACAAAAAATAAAAAATAAGAAAGCATTGATGCTTGTGATGCCAGAGTCCGCTACATTCATATTCATACGACGCCGAATCCTCGCGACAAACTAAAAAAAGAGTAGAAGATGAAGCACCCAAATGATCTGCCATCCCATATATGACGTCGTGACATTGAAACTAGCCTCGAGGCCTCCGACTTGAGCACACTAATAGATTCTGATTTCGATTCCGCGTTGCAATACTATCCCGCGCAATGTGACCCTGGTAGACACGTGAGACGGAGTTGAGAGATATTGATACTTGCCTCCGAAGATACAAGGATCACTTCATGTTGCACAGCAAGCACCGCGTGGAAGTTGAACGCAGCAGCTGAAGTAGAAACACACAAAAGACCATCCACCTTCGTTGCATGTACCAACGAAGTTACTTATAGCTTGGTTGTTGGACACGATGGTTCTCAATTCAATTGCAACAGCACACTATTTTGGTGAGATTATCCGAGGCAGAGGAATAGGAGACGCTGATAGACAACAAGTATATCATAATCGTATCGTCTATCTACGTCGTTGACCGTAGGCACTTCAGCACTAAGGAGAGCGTCAGTTACCGCAACTAAACACAGTTTGACAACACGACTTACTCCAACAATTTCGCCAGCCCTTGTATGCATGATCAGAGCCACAATTAGGCCTAAAATAGTCCATTATGGTGAGAAAACTCAACTAAACCGACGGAACATACCGTAAAGCCCCAACACTTCGGCGAAGATGAGAATCAAAACCTACGTGGCAGGTCAATACAAAGGAGAATTGACATGCACGTAGAACCAACCATTCCGACGAATAGCCGTGGTTGCTGCGCAGTGCCCCTCACACCTGCATCACCGACAATACCGATAGCAAAACCAGCTGCGAGACCAGCAAGGCCAACAGAAAGACCAGCACCGAGGTCAATGAAACTGGATGCAAGAGACATAGACGAGCCGACTATAACCCGAGAGTCAATCAGCACGACGGAACAAATAGCAACAACCAAACATACGTGAGCTTGAGATGAGGACCGAAACGACGAGACCATAAATCTGCATTACATGGTACTCGTCAGTATTGTACTAAGAACAACGAAAAAGGTCACAAACCGCAATGATACCAGCCATGATAACCGGGATGACACATCTCATTACGAGGTCAGGTCGGAGGACACCCATTGCGGAGATACCGACACCAGACTTGGCGGTACCATAACTAATGGTTGGTCAATTCAACTGTGAAATTTATGACTGCAAACCAATACGAACCTTGCTCCAATACCTACACAAAAGAGGGAGGAAGGAATGGATAGTGAATGGATTGTTCGTCATTGAAAATCTTCATCTCTTACAGGTGAACACAATCGCAGAAGTGCAGCCCTACAGCGCGTTTCAGCGTCGGCTGCCACAAGGACTTGTCAATACTCACCATGGCACCGAAAAAGGGAGCGTATACAGGACAAAGATCAGACATTTCTGTAGAGCTGCGGGAAAAGAGGGCGGAGGCGCTAAACGACGTCGTTGGTGTCTAAATTCAACCATCAGAACAGAAAGAGACACAGACGGATGCGACCGAGCGGAGAGCGAATTGCAAGCGTGGCAAAGTTACCTACCGAATTGGGCTGCTTGGCAAAAGGCGTTCTAAGAATAAGCGAAACCGCAACACCAATTGGTGGTGTCGACGGTACGTTTGGGCCATTATTTAGACTACTCAAAACCTGGATCATCTCTCGTAGTTTTCTCAACATGTCTGCTTGTCTCCGTTTCACTCGAAGGGCAAGTCCATTTCCCTTCCTACGTTCCTTGATACAAACCGTATCTTCGTATCTCTAATGCAGGTCTGGAAGTCCTTCCTCGACAATAAAGGTAACCCTGATCATTCGTGAAGTAAATACTTCTAAACAAAATATCAAGGACACGACGCACAATGTTTTCCAAATGTCTGTAAATTCTACTTCAACAGCCACTGCCATAGCTGCCACACCTGCTGATGCTGACACTAAACGACAGCTTGCTATAACCTGGGCGACTCCCGGACTCGTTGAGACAAAGCTCAAGATAGAGCCTTACAATCGTGCGCGTTCCCGTTGTCTACCGTTCGCGAGCATCACTCAATGCCATACATAGTCAATAGAGTCGGGGTGCGTTCATCCTGCTCGTGATGACGCCTTTGGTGCTTATACTCGGAGTACACCAGACTGTCCATGGTGGACTGATCATGTCATTGACTGATACCCTGGGCTCCTTGGCCGTCGCCTCCAAGGGGCAGTATATGACGGGTGTTTCAACGGACGTCAGTGCTTCATTCGTCCGACCCGCCGGTAGAGTTGGCGATGTTCTGCATGCAACGGCAACAATAACTGCTTTGGGTACGGACCTTTGCGATTGACCAACCGGGATAATTCAGGATTTGTCTTTCCAGGGAGAAGCTTGGCTTATACCCGAGTAGACTTCAAAAACGAATGTGGGGACCTGGTTGCATACGGAAGTGGGTGTCTGCTTATCGCAATATATGTACTGTTTCTGACAGTAATTCCACATAGCTCATACGAAGTACGTCGGTAAATCATCGTCAGACCCGGTAAGGTGTTGTTGCGCAATATCTGCTGCGCTAGCTTATTGACAGATCAACAGAATAACGTAAAATTCTCCGAAGATGGCGAGAAAGTTATAGAGGGTACGGATATCGAATAAATGAGCTCCTTCATTGCTCAATGAGTACACTACTGGAATGTTTTCGCGGATGGTGAACAAGACAGTACCGGTGTCCATAGATCCCCCCCTGTAGTGAGTAGAGTCCCTCACGCACATACGCTTTCACAGATCTCCAGCTATATATATACGGATTTGTGACATTGTCACCGTATGGACGCGCCGAAAAGGCTTCAATCACAGGTGCATCATGAATCCAGACTTAACAGGCGTGGAATTTGAAGCGGTCACTAGTGCTCGGTTCTCCAGTCGCAGCTCTGTAATATATCGAAATAACCACGAGTCACACCTCAAGTCAACCTGTTCGCTTCCTTGGTACGACATCATTGATCTTCCGAGAGGGTGCGACGGAGGAACCGATTTACAGGACTGGTGATGTCGACTCGGAGTTTGAACGGTCTGACAGGAATGCGATCACAAGGTTCATGCCTATGTGTATATGGAACAACGTGCAAAGTTGTTCCTCTAAGCTTTGCGGTGAGCAATACTATACTCATCCATCGACATCTATCAACATAGAGCCATACGTACACAGGTTTACCCGACTCTCAGAGTCCTTTCAAAGTGGATCGGGATCCAAAGGTTTTTGCTAATTTTCTGTTAGAAATAATGCGTGAACAGCCTACAAATACCTAGTGGCGACGCTGCAGGGTCGTAAAGCGACGACGTCGCAAACGGTAGGGAGGGTGCCTATTCTGCAGAGGGAACTGAATGACTTAGTTGAACAGGTGGCCCGGATGCGTTATTTCAGGAATGTGTTGCAGCAACATCGATGACTAACTTGGACGCTTTGTTTATCACGCAACAGTGTCCAATTGGATAGGCGAAGATGTCATATTTCTGATTGTTGGTGTTCGGGTGCCGCATCGTCTTTCAGTGGCTAGGGTGATGCAATTGTGGATGAAGATGATGGAGAGGTCGTTTTCTTCAATTCCGACGTGCATGTACCCATCCCTGTCTTCGGTATGCCCCGGAAGGAAAATCAGATGGATGAGGTCTTCTCGAAGCTTGCCAAGTATAGGATCTAGCTATGCACAAATCGACCGTCAAGTGGAACACATGTGGGTCGGAATCCGTGACTATGGGAGTAGATGGGGCAATGCAGTCGTGCATTTTATATATATACCGGGTCCACTTGTGCAAATTAGCAACACTCGTCTGCTGTCCCTACGGGCCCTGGTGCGGGCAATAACCGTACGTTAGCCGATGCGTCTGAATAGAGTATCGATAGACACAATCTGCCTGCACTGAGCAATGTCCATCGAGGTCGGCGGTCCAGACAGATTAAACCGCAACTCCCGTATGCGCGCATCATCGCCGAACACATGTCCTCCATCCACTCCCTTCCCAACCTTTGACGAACTCTTCTTCCGAGAACGTCTCCACAGCCCACCGTCTAGCCCTCTCTCTATATCCTCGTTCGGTGGCAGCATCCATCGTCAGGATCTATCGCTCGAAGAGGCAGTATCAGTATTCATATTCATATACGCCACAAGGAGACGTGGAGATGAAGTCATACCTTGTGCATAGCCGTCGCGAATTCGCCCGGTGTGCGTGCATGGAAGCCAGTAGGCTGTGACTTGTAGGGCACGACGATGTCGCTCAGTGGACCTCCGGAAGCATGAGTAACGGGGATGAGACCTGCCGCCTAATTACCACAAAAGCACGTGGTGAGCACACGTCTGTTCTCGATAGGGCGTGGGAATCAGCACTGCTCACCATGAATTCGACGACGTTGATTCCGAAATGTTCGTCGATCATCGTACTAAGACCAATGCTTGAACGGGAGAGCCAACCGAGCATGTCAGGATACGGGGCGTTTACAACGAATGAAACTTGGTTCTGACGTGGAGGGTCAGTCAAAAACGGCATCATTACTATACAATTCACATACCTGGATGTCTAACTCCTTTGCCAAGGCACGCAAAGACTCGACTCTATCCAAATCATCTTGATGCCGCGCACCACCGAGTAACACCAGTCGTACGGGATCCTGGCTTGAACCCACTCCTTGGGTCTTGTACTCGGGGTGGTCTATCAGAAGTTGTGCAAACAGATGAAGCTGCATTGGAAGGTTCTTCTCTGGCCTTGCATCAGGCCAAATATTACCTTGTCCCTGTCCTTATACAACGATCAACGTACCGAAACTGCGCAACGCTCAAAACGATCCGCTGTCTGCCTTGGAACGAAGACTTGGCCATCTCTCGCGTATCACAGGGGGGATACACGATCACAGGTTTAACCTTTCTTGTCTTGTTACTAGCCCTTGAACCTGGTTGATATACGCTGTACACGCCCAGTCGAGCCGCGGATCCGGAAAGAAAGACCTTTATAAATAACAAAGGAGTAACTCGATGTATCCACTGGATCACTGGACCGAAGTGTTCGTGTGAAATGATGGATGTAATGTGGCTGCGTGTCCATGACGAATTGACCATCAAGAATTGAGCATGCGAGAGGGACAGGGCATAGTAGTACATCGTAAGACGATAGTAACTGTCTCAACCGATGAGATTGGTGCGGATGCGTGATGGAGTACTCACAGACGCTTTGCTCGCATTTTCCATGATTCACCCTGGACGCGAGCAAGCATGTCGGTAGATATGGTTGGGTAATGAACGTATGCCCCGATAGGAACGGAAGCCCTTGTAAGCCAAGCTACAGCTGGAAAAGTAAATGCGTAACCCATAGTATCTGAAGTCGCAGGGAAGTCGATGTAAGGAGACGCAAAGTGATTCGTAAGAGTCCGACAAACTGGAACATACCAATGTAAAGGTCTGGAATGAACCTTGACATTGCTTCCCATGCGAGATACATGGAACCTAAGCTCTGGCCCAGGATGGTGAACCTAGGCCATCGTGAATCCTCGACCAGACCCCTCGACTTCAGGAATATAAAATGAAGTGCGGAAGATTTGAGATTAATCGCAAAGCGAGTCTAGTGCCATAACTTCTGTCAAGTAAAGGCTGACCGGGGTGGAAGTGAAAATTATCTGACCTTTACTTTTTCAACGATTTCTTGTTTCGAAGCATCGGCGTCACCAGAGTAGACGACGCAAATTATGTCTTTATGTTGGCGCTGTATATGGGCAACAGCAGTCCACAGTACCCGCTCACCTCCACCCCCTGCATTACTTGGAATGATCTCATGAGCTGTCCGCGGGCTCTCTACCGGTACAGCAAGTCCTCAAAGCACTACACTCACCAGTAAGGATGGAACAGTCCAACGAACTTGTAATTTGTTGTTTTGGTTACTTTGACTCCTAACTCCTTGAGGATAGCTTCGCGAGCACGAAATGATCTTGAGCATAAAACTCGAGTGTACGCTGTGTAAGAGAGTGTGGACGCAACCAGGCAAAAAGCAAGACACAGCAAGAGCAATGTGGTGCTCATTCCTGCCCAAGCAATGAACTCTGGACAGGTATCGTGCGTGCCTCCCCAGCTCGCTTGAGTTCGAACTTCGATCAGGAAGACGTAGTCAACGTGGAGTCCGCACCAGTAGCAGTAAGTGGACACGTTTCTTTGCCGTGTAGTGCTTATGTAATATCCCTCGTTGTATCCCTCTAAACTTTTTCCTTTTTCTTCCACAGCGAGGGAATTTGGCGCGTAATCGTCCGAGCGCGTCCACCCGTTCCTAAGGCGTTTGCGTCTTATCTATCCCTGTGGCTGCGTTGAACAGCATCACTTCCATTCTGCCGCATGGTCGTACCTGCTTTCCTCCGCCAGTGAGTATAGGCGGCGCGCAGTCCAACCGGAACTCGGCGAGAAGTCATATGGTTGTTTGGCTTTTCTCCGATACGCCAGAAAAATGTTCAAATCTGAGGTTGACTTTGCGCAAACTTGTCACACAGTGGTCAGGAATGCGGCCCCCGGGCTTCCTGTACCTCCTAAAGGTGAGTTGCTAACTCCGGGAGATTGTGCAGGTACCGCGGCACTCTTCTCCTCGTGGACCGACAGCTGCAGGGGTTTCTTAGTCTTTGCCTTTCTGGTCGTCTGCTCGCTGGTTCGCTGACTCTGCTTTCGGCGAATTGTACACACCCTCCCGGTTATTTTGCTCTGCTCCCATTCGTTGACTAAAGATAGCTCTGATAGTGCATGATTGTGTAAGCACCTTGGTACCTTACGGTCTCCTCGAGGCCGCCCTGCTTCACCGCCAACATCAGCAGTCCACTGAAATGATTCACCTCGACTTGACCTCGGAAAAGATCGGCATGTATCGGCACGTGGAGGTAAGGTTTCCGTTGGCCCATGGACAGGGCAATGCAGAACCGCGGACTCGGAACCCAGGAATGTGACCCGCTTATTGACTGATTAAGGTCAGTGCCGCCACCTACTCTCAGTATTTAACTTCACTTATCCATACTCGGTTAATGGTCATCATGGCTCCTGCCTTCATCCGCCTGCATGACTCCAAATCTCGCGAACTGTCTACATCTACCTTTATTCGTGAAGCTGAAACGATGCATGTCCAATCCACACTATACTCAAGATCCATTACCGCCAACAGTAGCAGCGGCAGCGGAAGCGTAGACAAGAACACTATAATCTTCATCGTGGTTGGTGTAGGTTGGTGGTGTCCATTCATTGTCCCTTGCTAGCTTTGTTCGACGATGTGTTATTCGCGTCGCCGCACGACACGGTCTTCGTGACCGAGGCTGCACTGTACACCGTCATCGGTGTACGCTACAAGATAAGCGAGACGTCCCTTTTTTGTGAATCTTTTGTCGGTGGGCTGCTTTTGTAGCAGCAATCTTGCGGCGCTTCTTCACTCAAAGCATTGTATTCTACTATCGGAGTTGCCTGGTTTACTTGTCTGGCTAACACTCTTCGTCCCCCGCAGTTTGTTTACTCGTGATCCTGATCGGCTTCTACTTCGTGAGTCGCCCACGTGTTGCATCCAACTCTGCCGCAAGTGTCCCTAGTTCGCACCCGCAACACCCACCAATCACCCATCCACCTCGTCCTCTGCGCGGATGCAGCATGAGTGAATATTGGAAGCTTTGGAAAATATGGCGTCACAGTAACCCCCACTCCCCCATTCCTGCCGACACGCCTACTTCACAGGCATTCCCTGTTGCAGTTACGATCACCACCCCATCCCAGATCATACCTGGCAGAGATGATTCAGAAACTTATCCTCCGGTCGTATTGCGGCCCTCACAAGCACGCCGCATCACATCTCTTTCCGTAGCCACCTCCTTCTCAAATTCGCACATCACTGAAGAAGAGTTTCACAACTTTCGTCTCTCCGCATATGACCTTGATGGCGATCTAGAGACAGAGATGCTAAACAGTGCCACGGATGACGTCTGGCCGGGTCGAACTTCAGCTTTTGGAGATTATGGAGGTGTGGGTGTGGAAGAAGCTATAAAAGTGCAGGGCAACACCGCCCCCAATATTGAGGGCAGTGTTGAAGGTTACGTTCCCCCCAGGCCCGCAACCCAATGGAGGGGCGGTGATTACGAGAACCTGGGAGCTTGTGAAAGCGTGGCATCTGGCAATAGCGGCGTTGAAGAAAACGTGATCGAGATCGATAAGATGGGGAAACAAGCAAGTCAATAACAACGTTAGAATGGTGGGCGTGTCACGGGCATGTAGCTATAGTTAGCGCTCAGGCCTCAGGAGGCTTGTGTGTGCGATTCCCATACAACGTACTGTATCGTTCCTGACAATTGCTGTTGGATAAC
>JBBPUO010000066.1:9079-27402 GCA_038094755.1 Caloboletus firmus | reverse complement strand
CCTTTGTCTTCGACGTGTGGTCTGGTCCGTTTGGAGCTACTGTCTGTGAGTCTGGCTCGATCCATGTACAATAAATTCGGAGTGATTCCCATTTTCCTGCACATAATCAGGCTTGTGTATGTGTTGAATAATAAATTTTCGTTTTCACTTATCGTAACAACTTGGGTGGAAAACATTCCGAGCATAATCGTTCCTCATGATCAGGCTGTTCCAACTTCCAAGTATGCAGCTAATTTTCTAACTTGTAATATACTGTGGCAGTACTTGGCATCGTCACCTTAGGAGATTACGTAACTATACACTGGCCAGCACACATTACTAAAGCCTCTTCTGCCTACACCCCATCAACGGCATCGACGTGGATGTCTACTCATGAGCGTCCGTTGGTTGGCTCCGTTTTCGAGCGCACAACGTCTCGCATGCCGTCTGCGCCGTCTTCCAGGTTTACTGGGACGCCAGGAACAGGGTTTCCAACCGCCCAACATCGATTCGAGAGCGCCTTTGCACGCACACGGGATGATTCCCATGTCGGAGGCCCGAGACAGACGGACGTACCATCTGTCATGTCAAAACAGCCGCAAGCCCACCCACCTGTCGTACCGACATCACCGATCATAGACCCGAGACCCATTCCAACCGATGTTGATGCCCTCCGTCGCCAGATCCACGAAGAGAACGCGCGCGCAATCGCACGTATGAGTAAGGCTGAGATTGAGCAGGAGAAGCGTGCGATTTTGGAGCAGCTGGGTGAGGGCACGGAGGGGTTGCTGAGGCGCGTTCAAGAAGCACGACGGCGGAACGAGGCAAAGGAGGCCCGGGCCCAGGCGGAGCTGGAAGACCAAGCTGCACAAGAGGTACAAGGGAAGGTTGGGTCCACGATCAACGGCGATGATGCTTGTCGGACGATCAAACACGACCGTGACGACCAACATGTACCCCTCGTTTCTTCCCCTTCCCCGCGTCGCGTATCACATGGGTTGGCCACCAAACCAGGCGTTCTCCGAGTCAAGAGTCTCGAGAATATTGGGAAATCAGGTAAGATCTACCTGGTCGATGATGATTTGTTCTCTTACTGGCAACTCGTATGTTCAGCGCCACCGCTGTTGCCCATGACGAGCAGTACGCGTCCCTCCAGTCGGACAGGTCGCAAATTGCGCTTTGCAGAGGTAACCCCAGACGACGTGCACGTGTATGAATCAGCGCCTGTATCTCCCAAACGAACCGTCCTCGCACTCCTACCCCCGCCGGATACGAAGGATGAGTCAATCGTGTCTCTGGGTACGTTCCGCGAGGACGTTATTCCATCCAAGCGACCCCACCCAGCCGACAGTCCTACCGAAGCTCAATTCATACGCGTACAAAAAGAAGACGAGCCAGAGGAGGGTACTCCCGAGTACATACGTCGACGATACTTTCCAGGCGTGTCTGCTAACGATCCAAGCGTTGCATGGATGGAGGCTCCTTCCCGAGAGACAACTGACTCATCTGCCCCCCGATTTGATCTTCACGGCGCCCCGATACCAACATCTCTTTCTGCCTCGTTACCGTCCCATCTAGGGCTACATCATCACGCTGAAGGTAGCCATGCTGGATACACCATTGACGACATTTTTCTCCTGGCCCGATCGACCAACCCAGCACAACGGACTTCAGTGCTTGGCATCCTAGCCAAAATTGCCCGCCGTCTAGGTCGACAGGTGCGACACCCTGCTCACCCAGAGAAAATTGTCGTGTTCGCTGGTCAAGAGGGTGAACTTCGAAAGCGTATCCTTGCCGCTGGCTTGGCTGCCATCGACCAGATCGGAAGCCTCGGCGCGCGAGCGGTCGAGGTCGTGTGGGAATGTCTTGTCGAGTGGGACGGAACGACGAATGAATTGGAGGGTGTAGAGCTCGCTCTCGCCCCCGATGTAGTCCCCTTGCTGCAGCTCGATTCTCTTTTGCCTCAGATCACAGACGTGTTGTCGCACGCTGCTCTTCCTCCGGAATCATTGGCGCAGCTGCTGGCAGTTGTCCACAGGCTTGCTCAGCAATCCAACCAAGTCGCGGATATGATCACCAACACCTCTCGTCTCGTCCCGACGATCCTCGACACGTTTCTCCTGACACCCATTCCACCCAAGGAAGAGACTGTACCACCTAATCCCCTCGCGCTCCAGTTACTGATTACCCTCGCCTCTGCATCACGTTCGAACGCATCGGCACTGCTCGACCCTGCAGATGCACTTCTTCGATTCGTCACCCTCCTTCCACCTTCGTCGCCCTATTCGCCCGCTCTTGCAACCACGCTTCTGACATACACGCTCCGGTTCTACACTACTCTATCCTCGTACGGTCTCTACTCTCACATCGCTACCACAGCTTCTCAAATATTTACCGCGCTCGCTTCGTACATCCTCTCCAGTCTCCCATCCCCTCATGGAAGCGCGAACGTGTCCGATTCGGCGTCTAAGCAACTCCGTATGGCCTGGGCGTCCCTAATCGAAACATGGATTGTCTGCGCGACAGATCCGCATGCGACGAGTCCGCCACACGAAATATTATGGAGCCAAGTATGCGCCTGGGGATGGACAATAGACGTGCGGAAGCTCAGGGACGGACTAGGGAACGAGAGATCCGACTGGGCAGTCTACGCAGCGATATGGAATGCTGAAGCTGCCTGGCTGGAAGGCGCACGGATCAATGGCATCAAGGGCGGCGGAGAAGAGCGAGAAGAGGCGTTACAAAGTTTCAGGAGTAGCTTCGCAACCAAAGATGGAACCGAATTTGCGATTGTTCGGTGCGCGCTGGAGGCGGTGCAACGTGATCTTGCGGAAGGGAGTCCGGCTGCGATCCAAGATGGGGAACGTGTGCTAAAGTCGCTCGCGAGCGCGGGTAGTGTCCTCACTTCTGCGCTCCGTCTATGGCTAGCCTGTCTTCCACCTTTCAATGACGGTTTACCGTTGTCCACACCCCCCTTTGCGCTCCCGTTGAGTGATCTCTCGGCGCTCTCTGCAGTGCTTGTCAAACACCCGATCTGGTCCCTTCCTTTGACGCTTGGCGCAGCACATCTGCAAGTGTATCTACGCCTTTTGACACGCTTTGTCATCCACTTCCATCGTGTCTCGCGGCATATCCCTGGTACGACCCCCCAGTTATGGTTCGCCCAGGCTCTCGTGTTCTTGTCTCGCCTTCTTCCAGGGGACGAATCTCACGCGCTCGCCATGCTTGATGCGTGTTTGCTCGTCACACCGCAATTCATTGGCGTCGACCCTGTACGGCTATCCCAGGCTGTTCATGTGGATGTGCTCCGACCGTTTTTCGAGTACACTGTGCGACCCGAGGGAGAGGTGTATGTGGCGCCACTTCGACCGAACGTGGAGAGCATCTCACGATCCTCGACTCTCCGACTTCCCTCCTCGCTCTGCGCTTCGCCGCACAGTCGTGGACCAGGCGATGGTGACGACGCCGGTGGGAATCCAGCACGCACATTCGCAACTGGCCTCCCGCTCACACACGACTTTCTGTTCACTCCGCTGACGCACCTCTTACGCTCTGGAACCTCTCCCGTCTTTCGTGCCCCCCCGAGTGATTGGACTGCAAGCGAAGTGGACGTAGTGTGTGCAACGTTGTTGTTGGCGTATGCGGCGCGCCGGGTGTTGACCGTACATGGACTAGAGGGGTTCGTGCATAGCGCGGCGGAGGTGGTGTTTGCGTGCATGCGGGTGTGCATGCTCGAGCATGGTGTTGGTGTTGGAGGAACGGAGGTGGAGGTGTTTAGGGATGCGGGGGTGGAACGGTTGATGGAGTGGTTGCTCGAGCCCTTTACTGTCCGCGGACGTACTGGTAAGAGTCAGTACGTGATGAAACCCCACGCACGCACGCTCGAAGATGCATCGACGCCCTACCTCGGTTCGACGCCATTTTATCAGTTTTATACAGACCTGGTGGCACTGTACGGCGCGGTATCGTTTGGGCACCGAACATTTGCGGCGTTGGTGGTTGCCCCGTTGGCGATGCACTATGCAGTCGATTATCGACGCGCGCTGTGGTGCGGCGGGGATGGTGCGGGCTCTGGCTCTGGTCCCGGACACGCCGATAATGGTGGGGGGGCGGGCTTGGGGGACGTCGTGAGGAGTGTGCGTATCTCGGTCGAGGATGTTATTTGTGCAGTCGGCGAGGGAGGGGACCCGCGGGAGTACTTGTACCCGATCGAGCGAGACCTCGGGATTTTAGGTGCGTATGTAGCTGCGTTAGTTACGCGCGATGGGGGTGGGGTGGATGGGTTCTTGAGGCTCGTGGCGGTGCACCATGTCGCGTGTACGGTTTGGGGGGATTTAGACGTGGATGCGGACGCGCGCAGGGATGTGAGGACAGATGAAGACGAGACGAGAAAGAAGGAGGCGGATGCGAAGCGACGGGAGATGCAAACGAGGCTGCTGAGGGCGGTACTTGTGCGCGGGGAGGCGGACGTCGTGAGGGATGTGGTGCTGTATCGGCAGCGCGCACAGGGGGTGTTCGTGTGGCCGCCGACGTGTTATCAGGGTGGTGAGGAAGGGGATGCTGCTGGATGGCGAGAACAGCGAGTGGCATTCGTGCGGCAGGCAATGGGGGATAGGGCAGCAGAACGGGTAGGGTGCTTATTGATGCCTGCGATGTAGAGGGTCGAGAGGGTCGATGATTTTTTAGACGGCATGTAATTTATATATTGGTTGCACGAGTACGTGTAAGGGCAGCACTAATAAACTATGTTGGGATGAGTACACATTAATGGAGATCGGTGATTCGGTTGAGCGACAGTAACCTGATATTGAGTCCGTTTTAGCAAGGTGCGCGATGCAGCAACCACGACACTACACCCTACATGAACCTCCGTGCCAGCAACAACGCAACTATCAAGGAACGCTACCGTGCACATTTTGTGCCCTCTGGGGTGCCTCCTACACGTAGCATGTCTCGGTCCCCTCGGAAATTATAATGAACTATCGCGTAGTAATGCAATTTCTCGCTAATAGCCCTTTACAGGTCGTGGTCCTACAGTTTACCGACAGCTTCCAGCTTTAGGAGTAATTCAGCATGGTATGCTTTGAGTTCGTCCATGGAGGGATTCTTCGCGGGCCAGCTTTCAGGACTTAAGACGATACCGTCGGTCTCGTTGGGTTTCGGGATGACGTGGAAATGGACGTGGTCCACCTGCTGGTGTGCTAGGCGTCCGTTGTTCTGTGTCAGGTTCAGCGTGTAAGTGATATGCAGTAAACGTAGAGGAGAGGGAGAGGGAGAGGAAAGGCAGACAGACCTGAATAATGTTGTAATTCTCGAGCCCCTCCGCAAGGGCGATCTTCTTGGCGATCGGGAGTGCATCAGCGAGGTATTCGTCTGGAAGCTCGTGCATCTTTACAGTGTGGTCTATTTGTTTTATATCATCAGTCAGGGTGAACTGTGGGGTTGTTGCAGGGGTGTGATTACCTTTCGGGATGACGAGGGCGTGTCCTTGGGAGAGCGGGCCGATGTCGAGAAAGGCATATCTAAGACGAGTGAGTGTCGAGGCTTGTTTAAGAGCGGAATGGATGTAGTGCGTACGAAAGTCCAGTCTCGACAAGCTTGAAACTGGGTATTTCGCCTGTGGGATGGAATCAGGATGATTATAGGGTAGACGCGGCAAAGATTGGAACCTTTGATGATCTTGCAAAAGATGCAGGAAGCGAGAGATCTGTGCTAGTATCTTAGAAATATCATAGAATGAATTCTGGATGGTTTGCTTGCCTTGCTGCTGCCATTGTCAAGTTGAGGAAGGGAACAGGAGCAGAACTCGCGCGCAAGTTTCTGATGGTCATGTGATACTATCTTATCAGTGAGAAATACTTCCGTTATCAGATCACCTATTACCATTTTATCGGTCGTTCTCGTCACGGTCGACGACGATGGGCTCGTTCAATTTTTCGCAATGGCCACCGCTACTCACTGACATCCAACTCGCGACACTTACACAGCATGCCACCACATACGCTCTCGCACACGGCCTCACCTATCTCCCAGTCGCTTCTTCTCAGCCACCCTCGCCCTCCTCAGCCATCCACGCCCCGTTATCGCTCGTACCCGCCCCCGTCCCGCGCGATCTCTTCAAGAAAGCACAGAGATTGCAGTCAGTTTATAACACTCTGTACGCGCGCATCGCTGTCGATGACGGCTTCTTGGACCAGGTGATGGGTGCAGAGGTGGGTGTCGGGCAGGCGGATGAATTTGTGGGAAGGTTATGGCAGGGGTGGAAAGAGATCAGGGATGAAGGGATCGTTCAGGTGAATGGTTCGTTATGCTGTGCAAAGCCGAGTCGCTCAAGGACCCTGTCTAGCCTTTGCATCTCGGTCTCTTTCGCTCAGATTATCTCCTCCATACTGCTACGCGCCATGCAATCACTCTTAAACAAGTGGAATTTAACACGATATCATCCTCATTTGGTGCACTTTCCGATAGGGTCAGCGCAATGCACAGGTGTGGGTAATCACGGTGTTCACCAGAACTGATGTGGAAACGTGTTTTAGATACCTCTACACATTGACGGATTACTACCATATATCCCCTTACCTTAAGCCGGAGAATTTTCCCGAAAACGAATCAACCTCAGGACTAGCTCAAGGTCTCGTAGAGGCACACAACGCATACGGCGTGCAAAGGTACATAGTTCCCTGTCCGTCCACTCCCACTCACCTCTTTCCAGCGCATATGTCCTGTTCGTCGTTCAGCCAAACGAGCGCAACGTCTTTGATCAACGTTGGCTCGAATACGAATTGTTAGAAAAGTGCGTCCCTACTCACCACGCGCTCGTGACACAACCTTCACGCTCAACTTACCAGATACTCCATCCGCATCGTCCGCCAAACCTTTCTTGAGCTCGCTACCTCAGCATCGGTCTCCGGTCCCTCCCGCACCCTCCTCCTCACACTCCCCATTCATTCCAATTCCAATTCCGACTCGATCGAGATATCAACAGTTTACTTCCGCGCAGGTTACGTCCCGAGCGACTTTCCCACCGAGATACACTGGACAGTACGCCTCACCCTCGAACGAAGCCGCGCGATCAAGTGTCCGAGTATACCCCTCCAACTGGCAGGTGGGAAAAAGGTACAGGAGGCACTGAGCCAGCCCGGCATTGTCGAACGGTTTTTTCCCACTTTGGGGTTGAGCGCTGCTGCCTCGGCAGTGGCCGAACTTCGGGAGACGTGGATGCCCATGTGGGCGCTCGACACAGAGAACCCACCTACTCTTCCTTCTTCTTTTCCGGACGTAGAGAGAAACCCGGGAGAACCTCTCGGGACGACCCTCGCACGTCGACACGCCGACAAACTTGTGCTCAAACCACAACGCGAAGGTGGTGGGAATAACGTCTACAAGGGAGATATTCCTGCATTTTTGGATGGGCTTTCGGAGGACGAACGAAGGGCGTGGATTGCGATGGCATTGATTGTACCCCCGGCTGGCGTAGGATCTTATCTCGTGCGTGTCATTTCCGGTGCAGATGAGGCTGGAAAGAGCGGGATCGAGGGGCGTGAAAAGTTGGTCCATTCGGAGACAATATCCGAGTTAGGCATATTTGGTTGGGCATTGTTTGGGAAGGATGAAGGGATGGGAGTTGTACGCAAGGAACGGGGCGATGTGGGGTGGTTGATGCGGACGAAAGGAGTGGAGAGTAATGAAGGGGGCGTGGCGGCTGGGTTCTCGGTGTTGGATTCGGTAGTGCTCGTCGATGGGTGATTGATTAGAGACGAAAGATCGGGGATTACCAACGCAGCCGTCGAAACGTGCTGGACGTTGGGTTCAAACGCCTTCGTGCCCGCGTTCTTAGTTGATAGATGACTGGATGACGTTCCGGATGCATTTTTAGAGACGCTCGTCTGCACATATAATTATAATAATCTGTTAGTAAAATTGAGGATGGCGACATACGGACGAGAGGTCTCCCTTCATCCCAGATTCAAACGTTCATTGTTCGCTCCCCAACAAGAGATGCGCACCGTTATCATGCGCGTAGTTTTTGGCGAGGCTTCAGTTAGTGCACCGGCGATTGAAGGGGAGCCTGCACATCAAAACCGCGGGCCCGGAACAGTAATTTTACAAAAGTGTAATTACGCTTTATCATGGCCAACATATATTTCCAGTTTATTTAATGTAATAATAATAAGACAGATTGGCCCAGCAGTATCTAGTTCAAATTAGACCTTGGAAAAATTACTAGTAAGTACTTACTGATAGGCTGACTGCAAAGGGGGTACGACTCGACTGAGTCGCCGAGTGTGTGTTTGTTTCCCGGTTACGGTAACGACGCGAGTTCGTGTTTGTAATCATGCCAACTGCGATCATCCCGCTGTTCGCCATCTGTACCACGATCTTGGTCGCAACGTCTCTTGGTCTCCGGGTGACAGGTCTCGTACGTTGATTAGGCACTAAATATACGTACAGTTTAGTGTCTTGTTTATGAGCTCAGGTCCGTGGCGCCGACGGTGGAACTCTGTTCCTTCAAACCCAGAGGATCTAGAACCGACTCATCAACTCAGCTCATGTTTGAGAATGCCTTCTCGAATTTTCTGCCTCGAACGCTATCGGCGTTGATCTATACCTCACTCGTCTACCTTTTTTTTAATTACGACGCTTATTTAATTTCCCTTTTTGCTAGCCATTCTCCAATCACTGCAGTTCTTTGTTGTAGAGTAGTCAAGCGGTAACATTACACAGCGTCCATGCAGATGCCCAAGTCCCCCACCGCGGGTCGTCGCAACTGTTGTGACGATGGGTAACATGTCGAGTCCAGCGATACAATTTCCCCCCGTGGCTGGTTTTTACACGTGTTGTGTCACAATAATCATTTAGGGACGGGAGACCGAGATGACATGGACAGCGATCAATTTATTTTGACAGACGTCATGTACTATCGCTTACCACAACTTTGACCACACCGTCACACTGAGGCAGTCTGGCCGGTGCATATCTACAGCCTTCGATCTCATGCATTTTTCATTGCACGTGAGATGTTTGATGTGTTTAATGGTTCTTTGAAGTTGAACAAGCTAATTAAATTTTATGCTGTTTTCGTCAAGACAAGCAAGCCGTGAGCAGCCGGCGGGTGAAAGGGACACACATGCAATCAAGGGGGACAGGGTTACAAATATTCCCGGACCAGTGCACCCATTCGGTCGGCGGTCGCGTGTGTTCTCCTGAAACCCCCATTCTGGATTCAGGCCAACCTTGTGACAGTGTTCTTTTTTTTTTAATACCACCATTGAAACAGTTGACAACGACGTACATTGACATTTTCCATTACCGCCACCAATTTACGTGCCCAACGGTCTGACAATGCTTTTATAAAGTAAATGATATGCCGCTTCAGCGGATTTGATATTGGTTCTGATCCTGCTCGTGTCGCCATTGTGGACAAGCCACTGGCAGCCAAACATAGCCACGTCCCCCCCCCCTCCCAGGTAACCGTTACTGACCATGTTGCAGACGAGCGCGTCCTTGCTCGTTTTCTTTGCCGTCCTCGGTCGTGCGATCTCTAGCCCTGTGCAGTCGCGCGCTGCGCCGACGGTCATCCTCGACTGTGCGACCGTGACAGGTATCACCTCGGGATATACCAACCAGTTCTTGGGCATTCCATTCGCCCAGCCCCCGTACGTCGATTAATTTGAACTCACCCAATGCCTGTTGCTTTCGATTCGTCTAACTGACCCGATCTCGCCCGTCCCGAAACAGGACTGGAAATCTCCGCTTCCAACTACCCCAGGCGTTGTCACGATACCGCACTGACTTCTCCGCAACAGCCTACGGTCCTGGGTGCCCTCAACAGACAACGGTTTTCCCGCTTCCATCTGGCCTCCCTGCCGAAACAGTCAGCTTGTTGGGCAATTTGCTCTACAATCTCACCAATTCGGGAGAGGACTGTGCGTATGGAACCCCGTCACATTTACAATGTCCTCGGGCCCAAGGCTGATGAAAGATTGGTAACGCAGGTCTGACGTTGAACGTGGTCACCCCCACCAACGCCACCGCAACCTCCAAGTTACCTGTGGTGGTGGTGAGTCACCTGTGCCCATCGGTTGCCATCCCCTCCTTAAGAGACAACCCCTCCAACAGTGGTTCTATGGAGGTGGATTTGAGGGTGGTGCTACGATACCGTACGTGTTGGTGACCCTGGTTAGGAGGACAATAGCCTTGATACACGTCAATGCGAATGCAGTTACGACGGCAGCGTCATCGTGGAGAAAGCGGTCTCGCTCAATCTCCCTGCCGTATTTGTCAGCATGAACTATCGGTGAGCGCTCTTGTATCCATGGACATCGCAAAAATCAGTGTTTGTTCATGAGAATTTGTGATCCCAAGCGTGAACGGTGAGCGTGCATACGCAGAAATCCATCGGCCGTCTGTGTTTACCGATTGCCATGTTTAGCATTTGGGTTCCTGGCGAGTCAAGAAGTCAAGGATGCTGGCGTCGGGAATTTGGGTCTCCAAGACCGTACGTCTTCCCCACTACATCTTGCTGTGCGCCTTCTGATGGATGGCGGATTATTGTAAACCAGAACGCCTGGCTCTCCGATGGGTACAAAAATACATCAGCACGTTCGGGGGAGATCCTGCTAAAGTCACCATGTAAAGACATCCTCTCGGACCGTGCTTTCCCTGCCATTCTGACAGAGTCACTGTCATCACGTCTAGCTGGGGAGAAAGTGCAGGTGCTATGTCTGTCGCGTTGCACATGATAACAAACGGAGGAAATGCTGACGGTCTTTTCCGGGCTGCATTCATGCAAAGTGGTTCGCTCCTTCCCGTGGGTGATATCACCCACGGACAACCGTACTATGATGCCCTCGTTGCGGAGACGGGGTGTTCTGGAGCGACGGATACGCTGCAGTGTTTGCGCGAGGTGCCATACCAGGCATTGTTGAACGCTGTGAATCAGTCGCCCGGGATGTATGCGTATCAGGTACGTTTCTCTGGCAGAGGAAAGGCTCGGATGCACAGCGAGAGTGACTGATGTCCTGTGCACTGATCCGTATGGTTTAACAGTCGATCGACTTGGCGTGGAAACCTCGTGTGGATGGGGTGTTCTTGACTGCAGACCCGCAGCAGTTGGTTCTGCAAGGATCTGTTGCAGATGTACCATTCATCAGCGGTGTGTAGGAGTTTCCGTTGTCTTTTTCTTTTATTGTCTGATGGATTATGGATGTATGGTTCATAGGGAATTGTGATGACGAAGGGACGCTGTTCTCCTTCTCAACCCTCAACATCACGTAAGCTGCACTAAAATGGATCCTCATTCCGAGCGATTCAACGCACTCTTTCCCTTAGGACGGACGAGCAATTCGAAGAATACATCCACACATACTGGGTGCCGGGTGCATCGACCACCACGCTCGCGCAATTAATGACACAATACCCCTCGAATCCTACCGAAGGATCACCGTTCGACACAGGCAACCAGAATGAGTTGACATCACAGTTCAAGCGACTGGCTGCGTTCCAGGGAGATATCTTCTTCCAAGCGCCGCGACGGTTCCTCTTGCAGAATCGATCTGGGAAGCAGAGTATATGGACATACGGTACGTCATCGATGGGTTATAGGTCACGAGGTGAACTTATTCTTCCCCGCGTTTTTTTTTTTTGGGAAGTGAGTAAACGATTCAAGGACGTGCCTTTCATTGGTTCGGTAGGTCAGAACCATCTGTTTTCTCGTTTGTGTGTTGAATCGCATATCAGGTCCACGGTTCGGACATGTTCAATGTCTACGGCGGCTCTGACATGACCTCTTACCTCGTCCGTTTCATCGCGAATCTTGACCCAAATGTTGGAGAGAGTGATGACCTGTATTGGCCCGAGTACGACGCGACGACCAATCAGACCATGCTGGAATTTTTGGACGGATCGGTGACGCAGCAATTGACGACAGACACGTATCGTGCAGAAGCCATGACATATCTGTCGACTGTGGTGTTGGCGGATGCGTTGTAAGGGGGGAAAAAGGAGATTACCGATGGATTATCGGATAGTTGAGCAAATTGGCATTGAAAGAGTGGTGTTGGGTGACCACTGCTGGCACTTTTCTCAGGATGAACTGGGGCAAGAATGCTGGAAATCAGCCTGGCGACACTGCTATACATCGTAGATATATATTTCACTTACGACCATTACTTTCCTAATTGGGCAATGTCCGCGTACTTAGATTCTCACGCTCGTTTTTAGCCTTTTCCCTCCAGTCTTGCATACTATTCTCAACTGGAGGCAAGGACATCCATTCCTTAGCTACAATTTATTGCTTACACAGAACAGGACTTCAAACAGTCCTCACTCTCAGGTAAATATAGTCTTGTATATCATTCTCAACTGGAGGACTAACAGTCTTGCTCTCAGCCTATGACATCCAATAGGATATATTATAAAATCATAGATAAATGGGTGAGATGAAAGTACATGTGAACATGTTGGTAAGCAAGCTAATACTTGGCTGCACTGGGCATCACTGTGCTATGATAGATAGATAAATCCCATGGTTCTCATCCAGCCAATTTGTAAATCACCCTGACATGCCACTGCTTCTCTGAGTTGCACTGTAGATGAATTTTGGAAAACCACGGAAAAACTGTCCAAATGGTATCCAGGAGAGCACCAGTCGTTGTCTACCTGACTCCCGGGACAGCAGACACATACTGGCAAGGAAAGCGGAAGCATGTGGAAGGGACACGTGTAATCAAGGGGTAGGGGTTACATTCCAAAAACCCACGACCGTACAGCCATATTGCACTCGATCCGATGGTCGCATTTGTTCTCCTGAAGCCTCCATTCCGAATTCAGGCGATGGTGTGAGTGGAAATAGTACGGAAGCGTGAGTAGTCACCGTCTACACATACATACTCACCTTGTGACAGTAAGCTCCTTTTTAATACCACCACTGAAACAGTAGATGTGCACTTTACATCACAATTTACGTGGACGATGGCCCGACGGAGCTTTTATAAAATGCACTAGACATACCGCTCGAGCGAATTTCAGACTGGTCCTGCTCATGTCATAACCCTTAGCATTTGTGGACAAGCCAGCCAAACATGGTAGCCACTACTCGCCCACCCCCACTGCTTGCACGTCCTCGTTACTGATGACGTTGCAGATTTGAACGCGTCCGACGGAGTCTCTCGTTTTCTTCGCCGTCTTGGGTCGTGCGATGGCTAGCCCTGTGCATCCGCGTGCAGCGCCGACGGTCACCCTTGACTGTGCGACCATGACAGGCATCACTCCGGAATCTACCAACCAGTTCTTGGGCATTCCATTCGCCCAGCCCCTGTATGTCGATTGATTGAACTCACTCAATACCTTTTACTCTCCATTCGTCTAACTGACCCGTTCTCCCCCGTTCCAGAACGGGTTGGAAAATGTCCGCACCCAGCTACGGGCCCAGGTGTTGCCGCCATATCACATTAATTTATCCGCAACTGCGCACGGTCCTGGGTGCCCTCAACAGACACTGGCTCTCCCGTTTCCGTCCGGTCTCCCCGCTAAGACAGTCGACTTTTTGAGCAACCTGTTCCATGATGTCGTCATCTTCTTGGCAGAAGATAGTACATAGTATGAGACCCCGCCACATCTACAACGTCCGAGTCGTCGGTGAAGAAAGAATGACGTAGGTCTGACATTGAACGTGATCGTCCCCACCCGCACCATCCCAACCTCCAAGTTCCTTGTGGTGGTGAGTCACCTGTGCCTATCGGTTGCCATCCCCTCCTAAAGAAACAATCTCTCCAACAGTGGTTCTATGGAGGTGGATTGAGGGTGGTGCTACGATATCGTACGTCTTGGTGACCCTGATTGCGCGGATGATGGCCTAGATACATGGAAATGCGAACGCTGTTACGACGGCGGCGTCATCGTGAAGAAAGCGGTCTCGCACAATCTCTCGGCCATATTCGTCAGCATGAACTATCAGCGAGCGCTCTTGTATTCACGGACATTTGTGATCCCTCGCGTGAACGGTGAGCGTGCATGCGTAGAAATCCATTGGCTGTCCGTGTTTACCCATTGCCGTATTTAGCATTTATGTTCCTGGCGAGCCAAGAAGTCAAGGATGCTAGCGTCGAGAAGCTAGGTATTGAAGACCGTATAACTTCCCCTCTCGTATATCTTGTTGCGCGCCTTCTGGTAGATCACGGATTATTGTAGAAGAACGCCTGACTCCGGTGGGTACAAAAATACATCAGCGCGTTCGGGGGAGATCCTACCAAGCTCACCATGCAAAGACACCCATGTGCTCAGATTTGGCTACGACGTAGTGGTTAGACCTCAACTGATTTCCATAACCATTAAGGTGAGTATAAATATTATAAAGCTACATACAGTGCGGTACTAACTATCTACAGTATTTAGCATCAAACAGTGCTCTCTGTTGGCCGCATGGTCAGGCATCAAGCAAGCGGATGCAGTCGCAAATCACACCCTGCCCTAGAGTGAAGGGATATGTTTGTAGACTACCGGTGATGCTCGGGTGACAATTTCATGATGCAAGGAAAGTGGAGGCACGTGTAAGGGACACGTGCAATCAAGGGGGAAGGGTTACATTCCAAAAACCTATGACCGTACCGCCATACTGCACTCGATCGGTCGTACTTGTTCTCCTGAAACATCCATTCCGAATTCAGGCGATGGTCTAGGAGGAAATAGTGCAGAAGCGTGAGTAGTTACCATCTACACGTGCTACCCTGTGACGGTGTTCTTTTTTGCTAGCCCAACAGAGCTTTTATAAAACACACGACATGCCGCCCAAGCGGATTTGAGGCTGGTACTGATCCTGCTCGTGTCATAAATCCTTAGCATTGTGGACAAGCCAGCCAAACATAGCTGCTTCGCCCACCTCCCACTCGCAGGTAATCGTTACTGATCATGTTGCAGACGAGCGCGTCCTTGTTCATTTTCTTCGCCGTCCTGAGTCGTGCGATGGCTAGTTCTGTGCAGCCGCGTGCAGCGCCGACGATCTTCCTCGACTGTGCGACCGTGACAGGTATCACCTCGGGATATACCAACCAGTTCTTGGGCATTCCATTCGCCCAGCCTCCGTACGTCGATTGATTTGAACTCACCCAATGCCTTTTACTTTCCATTCATCTAACTGACCCGATCTCGCCCGTCCCGAAACAGGACGGGAAATCTCCGCTTCCAGCTACCCCAGGCGTTGCCGCGATACCGCACTGATTTCTCCGCAACAGCGTACGGTCCTGGGTGCCCTCAACAGACATTTGCTCCCTCGTTTCCGTCCGGCCTCCCTGCTCAGACGGCCAACTATTTGAGCAACTTCACCTCTAATGTCGTCTCCCTCTCCGAAGAGGACTGTGCGTATGAGACCACGTCATATCTACAACCTCCTCACTAAAGAAAGAGTGACGTAGGTCTGACATTGAACGTGATCATCCCCACCAGCATCATCCCGCCCTCCAAGTTACCGGTGGTGGTGGTGAGTCACCTATGCCCATCCATCCCCTCCTTAAGAAAAAATCTCTTTAACAGTGGTTCTATGGAGGTGCATTCGAAGTTGGTGCTACGAACACGTACGTCTGAGTGTTCCTAATCACAAAGACGATAGCCTTGATACACGGAAATGGAGACGCAGTTACAACGGTAGCCTCATCGTGGAGAAAGCGGTCTCGCTCAATCTCCCTACCATATTCGTCAGCATGAACTATCGGTGAGCGTTCTTGTATCCATGGACATCGCAAAAATCAGTGTTTATTCATAAGAATTTGTGATCCCAAGCGTGAACGGTAAGCATGTACACTCAGAAATCCATTGACCATCTGTATTTACCGATTGCCGTGTTTAGCATTTGGATTTCTGGCAAGTCAAGAAGTCAAGGATGCTGGCGTCGGGAATTTGGGTCTCCAAGACCGTACGTCTTCCCCACTACATCTTGCTGTGCGCCTTCTGATAGATCGTGGATTATTGTAAACCAGAACGTCTGGCTCTCCGATGGGTACAAAAATACATAAGCGCATTCGGGGGAGATCCTGCTAAAGTCACCATGTAAAGACATCCTCTCGGACCGTGCTTTCTCTACCATACTGACAAAGCCACCGTCATCACATCTAGCTGGGGAGAAAGTGCAGGTGCTATGTCTGTCGCGTTGCACATGGTAACAAACGGAGGAAATGCTGACGGTCTTTTCCGGGCTGCATTCATGCAAAGTGGTTCGCTCCTTCCCGTGGGTGATATCACCCACGGACAACCGTACTATGATGCCCTCGTTGCGGAGACGGGGTGTTCTGGAGCGACGGATACGCTGCAGTGTTTGCGCGAGGTGCCATACCAGGCATTGTTGAACGCTGTGAATCAGTCGCCCGGGATATTTGCGTATCAGGTACGTTTCTCTGGCAGAGGAAAGGCTCGGACGCACAGCGAGAGTGACTGATGTCCTGTGCACTGATCCGTATGGTTTAACAGTCGATCGACTTGGCGTGGAAACCTCGTGTGGATGGGGTGTTCTTGACTGCAGACCCGCAGCAATTGGTTCTGCAAGGATCTGTTGCAGATGTACCATTCATCAGCGGTGTGTAGGAGTTTCCGTTGTCTTTTTCTTTTATTGTCTGATGGATTATGGATGTATGGTTCATAGGGAATTGTGATGACGAAGGGACGCTGTTCTCCTTCTCAACCCTCAATATCACGTAGGCCACACCAAAACAAACGTTTCAAGTGATTCAACGCACTCTTTCCCTTAGGACGGACGCCCATTTCGAAGAATACATCCACACGTATTTGGTGCCTGGTGCATCGACCACCACGCTCGCGCAATTAATGACACAATACCCCACAAATCCTACCAAAGGATCACCGTTCGGCACGGAGCACAAGAATGAGCTCTCACCACAGTTCAAGCGACTGGCTGCGTTCCAGGGAGATATCGTATTCCAAGCGCCGCGACGGTTCTTCTTGCAGAATCGATCTGGGAAGCAGAGTATATGGACGTATGGTACGTCATCAATGAATCATAGGTCACGAGGTGAATTTATTTTATTCTTCCCCGCATTTTTTCCCTCTGGGAAGTGAGCGCACGGTTCAAGAATGTGCCTTTCCTTGGTTCGGTGGGTCAGAGATATCTGCTTTGTCGTTCATGTGTCGAATCGTATTTCAGTTCCACGGTTCGGACCTCCTCGCTGTATACAATGGCTCCGACTTGGCCTCTTACCTCGTCCGTTTCGTCGCGAATCTCGACCCCAATATTGGAAAGAGCAATGACTTGTATTGGCCCCAATACCACGCAACGACCAATCAGACGATGCTGGAACTTTTGGATGGATCGGTGACGCAGCGGTTGACGACGGACACATATCGTGCCGAGGCCATTGCATATTTGTCGAACGTGACGTTTGGAAATGCGTTATAAGGGGGGAAAGTGAGATTACAGATGGAGTATCGGATAGTTGAGTGTATGAGATGATTGGAAGAGTGGTGTTGGGTTGCCATCGCTGGCACCTGACTCAGGATAGGGGAAACAGGAATGCATTGTAAAATCATAAGTAAACGGGCGAAATGGAAGTACATGCGAACATGTTGGTAACCCAGACAGGCCCCGAATCGTTGTAGTTACGGACGATGCATTGAGTAATCCTCTTTCAGTGTTCCCGCCCTTTCCCGTGCAATTGGAAACCGCCTGGGAGGGCGGTAACACTACTGAGTGCTCAGACGAGGACAGAACGTGTACGAGCATAGTATTGATGTGAGAGAGTGATGGGCGAAAGGAAGATGATAATCTACAAGAGCAGTCCCTCTATATATACTGTATGGGGAGCGGTGACGTCGGTGGATTCCTATCTGTCGAAGAGGTGGTGATGCCGATAGGGATGCCAGTGGATGTCTCTATCTATCGGTGTACGTGCTGTAGGTGGCATAGTGGGCTTACAGCAATTCCACTTGCCACCGGACGACTTTCTGCTCAGGACCAAGGATGAGATGTATCATGCGTATTGATGATATTGATAGACTCTGCTCAGAACTCGACGGCTCGAAAATGCATCACATCGTGGCCGTCGGATGTCTTACGCCGGCCTTGTCGTTTGCACGGAGTTGTAGCCGTGAATATGATTATCTGAACCGTACCAATACAGGTGCGGTATTGGTGATACTTGACGTGCTTGATAAGGTTAGTCTTGGCTTGAGGACGAGGGTCTAGTGGCTCACATAGATTCTAGGTGTCCTCAGGCTGCGGGATAGTAATTCCATGGAATCTGTATTTTATACAACCACAGCACTTCGACCTCAGTCGCGCTGATCAGTCACCAACAGGGATGTACCAGTAGTACATATACGACTGCGAATACGACACCGGT